>VYZP01008697.1:17078-58900 GCA_013400635.1 Hypocryptadius cinnamomeus | reverse complement strand
CAGCCGCTGCTGCCCGGCCGGCCGGCGCGATGAGCGCGGGTGAGCGCGGCCGGGGCTGCCCGGCGGGGTCTGGGGGTGCCCCGGAGGGGTTTGGGGGTGCCGCGGCGGGGCTCGGGCTCCTCGTGGGGAAGCAGAGGCCGAGAGCGGGGCCCCGGGGCTTTACCGCTGTGCTCGGGGCCCGGAGTGACGCTGCTGTGCGCTCCCTTTGCAGATGATGAGCTGAGCCTGCTGATCATCGTCCTCGACACCAACCCTATCTGGTGGGGGAAGAGGGCCCTGGGAGAGGCTGAGGTACGGCCTTTGGGCGCTGGCACTGCTGATGGGCATTTCTGGGGGAAAGTGTGTCGTTTTCTTTGACTTCTGAACTGTGCTAATGTTGTCAGCTAAAGCAGGTACAATGGGTATCGTAAGACCTTTTGAAATAGCTATGCAACATTCTGTATTCATTAGAGCTTTTTTAACAGCAAAAGCTCTTTCTGTATCTTCAAATTTAGGTTTTTAAACTGCAGTAATTTCACAGATTACTTCTGAATTGCTTCTCTGTAAATGTTATTGTGCTACATCTGCTCTGTTCTTTTTTCCAGCAGTTCACCCTGTCGAAATGCATCGATGCAGTGATGGTCCTGGGAAACTCTCACCTGCTCATGAATCGCACCAACAAACTCGCTGTAATAGCAAGTCACACTCAGGAAAGGTAGAGCTGCTTCTGAACAGTGTAAAGGTTTCCAATTTCCTGTATCTGTCTCCTGTTTTTCTTGTTTCATGGCAAGAAACCAAGTTAAAACTGTGTAATGTATCATTGTCTTAAAAAAGAAATTAGCTGAAACTCTATAGGAAAGAATCTTAATGAGTTACAAAGCAACAAAAATACTTAGAAGACAGAAGGGAGGTTTAAATAGACTTAAAAATATGCAGAGAGAGAATGGTAGATATGTGTGGAGTGGAACAATGCAAATGGCAGAAGTTCCCTGTTTAGGGGATGTTTTTACTCCCAGATGTTTGTGAGTCTCAGGATCTACCCTCAAGTGCAGCCAAAGAACTCTGTCAGATCTCTTAAGAGATGTCTCAAAAGGAGGGAGCTGCATGTGGGTTTTACTCCAGTTTAAGGTCACTTACCTTACACAGCCTCATTAATGCCTAAAATATTAAAAGGATTTTAAATTAAACTTCGGAGTATTGTTATCTGCAGCTGATTCATTTATAGCATTTTTTCTTACATGAATACTTTGTTTTCCCTCTGTTTCAGCCGTTTCCTGTACCCTGGGAAGCGTTGGGCTGCTGCAGATCCCTTCGGAGAGGGAGGCCCTTCCATGGAATCTAATTGCTCTGGCAGCAAGGATGGAAAATATGAATTATTAACAGCAATAAATGATGCAATTGCAGAAGAGATTAAAGATCTCATGACAAAGAGTAAGGAGAAGAAAATTCTAGGCTTAATATGCAGAATTGGAAAACACTTGGACTGTCAAGGAGTTGCAGAAATGTCCTCTATTTTCGTCATATGAATTTTAATATGCTTGAAGTAGATGAGTTTATTATGTTTGACACTTCAGGCCTCTGCATTAGTATTATTTGCCAAAGATAAAAATGTGTAGTATTTTGTATTGTTAGGTCCAGTAGCTGGTTTTATATATAAAAGTAACTTTTGCACTTTTTCTTGTATTGCAGCTGACATGAAGGGCCAGCAAACAGAAACCCTGTTAGCAGGATCACTTGCTAAAGCACTTTGTTGTATCCTTTTGATTACAGAATCTTCAAAGCCTTCATGTGTTCTTAAGACTTTCTTATAATATGAACTTTTACTATTCTTGTTATAATACTTAAAACTGAAACATTTGCCTGATAGCTGTGGCGTGTGCTTATCAAAATGTGTATTGGCCAAGGTGGTGAATGTGTGGTGTGGATCATGGGGTTATTTCCAAGAAGGGAATGTAGATTCCTTAATGCCAGCTAATGTAGACATCAACAAGATGGGCAAAGACCTAAAAGGTAACACCTCTTTTCCTGTTTTCAACACTGAGTAAATATTTTAACCTGAATAACAGGCATAAATACACATTCACACACAAACAAATATATGTGTTTGGACACATCCCCCTTTCCAAAATTGGCACTAACACATAGAGGTTTATTTTGATCATTTGAAGTTGTCTACGTTAAAAAAAGTTGAAGGACTTGATCAATATTCCACGTCCTTAGGGAGATTTTCTGTTGTGTGGAAATAAACTGTGACTGGAACTTCCTTGGAATAACTGGAGGTTGAGAGGAATTAGTCCATAGATAATTGTCACTGGGACTGGAAATAGTTTCATACAGATATTTTATCTGACCTGTTAGATCTAACATCCAGTATATTCTGAGGTGTCATATGCTACAGAATTAAAGGGTTGCTGATTAAACAAGGTGCTGATGCATTTCTCTCTTTTTAATACTTAGCCAATCAAGAAATTAAATCAAGGATTCTGGTAAGAACTTTTGCTGTCACAGTTTTCTTTTAGTCTTGAAATCCAGTGATATATGTAGGCTAACAAGTTTGAGTTTGTATTTAGGTCATAAAAGCTGCAGAAGACAGCGCATTGCAATACATGAATTTCATGAATGTGATCTTCGCAGCACAGAAACAGGTGAAGCTGCCCTTTTTTCATTTATATTATCTTTTGTTTCTGTGTAAAGATAAGACAAATGTTAATTTCTCTTATGATTACATAATTTATAGCGCATTTATCATGGAAACAAGTCATGACAGTAACACTGACAGGGCTGTATGGGTTTTGGCTAAATTTCTTTTTCATGCATGTCATCTCTTGCAGAGCATTTTGATTGATGCCTGTGTCTTGGACTCTGATTCAGGTCTTCTACAACAGGTACAGACTTGCTGTTCTTATTTGCCATTTATATTAACTCATAAATAGTTGATGTTAGACAGTTCAACACGTTCTTCAGCTCTTTCCTTTAGTCAAGAGTGGGTGTGGAAATATGTTCAGTGGATCTGACAGTTCCGTCATGCAGGCCTTGTGCAGTACATGGATATTTTAAATGCGCTGTTAATGTCATCAAACAACAATCTAATCATGGTCTCTGCTTTGCAGGCCTGTGATATCACGGGTGGCATCTATTTGAAAGTGCCCCACATGCCATCCCTTCTGCAGTATTTGTTGGTAAGTCACTTAAAAAACACTTCAGTGTTTTTCGTGTGTCAGATATGAAATATTCACTTCACTCACCTGCTAGTACAGGAATACCAACCCAACTCACAAAATACTTCTCTCTGTCCCTGCAGTGGGTTTTTCTCCCTGATCAAGAGCAGAGATCACAGCTCGTCCTTCCGCCTCCTGTTCACGTTGACTACAGAGCTGCCTGCTTCTGTCATCGCAACCTCATTGAAATTGGCTACGTGTGCTCCGTGTGCTTGTCAAGTAAGTTTATAAATATTTAACAGTCTGATTTCTTACATTCCAATGACCTGTTTTAGTGAAAGCCAATTCTTTGATTTTTCAGTATTCTGCAACTTCAGTCCTATCTGCAGTACCTGCGAGTAAGTGTTTATTCTTTGTATTTCAAGGGTGGGTGTGGGAATATGTTCAGTGTATCTGACAGTTGCTTTTCCATATTTTTTTCCAGGACTGCTTTCAAAATATCATTGCCACCTGTCATGAAAGCAAAGAAGAAGAAATTAAAGGTAGCTGCGTAGCAACGTTATGTAAATACATCATTACCTCCTCCAGAATTCCATGAAATGGAACCTACTTGAGAAACTGATGGCACTTTTTATTGGATATGAAAGAGAACTGTATGCAGTGCTATTACTTGTTTCTTAGGGGATAAATATTTAAAATGTATGTTTTCTATGCAGCCTGTTAAGTAACAAATCACTGTATTACCATGTAATCTGTGCTGTTTAAAATATTAATTCTTCATTGTAAGAGGAACCAGAAGTTACATCCTGGTAAAGAGACACAGCCTGTGAATTTGAGGGTCTTCTGTCCACTGCAAAGTTTCACACCTCCAAGTTATTTTCCAAGTCAAGAAAGCTTCGATTCTTTCTATATGTTGGTGTAAAGTTAAGAATGACCATTTCTAGTGTGTAGGATCAGAATCATAGCACTGTGTTGTTCAGGGACTTCAACTTCCTATTAGCAATATGAGCCATCATTTTCAAGAGGGTTTGTGAGCCACTTGGGAAAAAAAGGAAAAAAAAAAAAGGTGCTAATTGCCCTGCATGTGCACTCACATGTATTCATATTCCTGTGACTGTACTGTCCTTGTGGTGTTTCTTTCTCAATTTGATATCTCTTCATTTGTGAATGAAAAGGCTCCCTTTGTTTAAAATAGCATCAATAAATGCAGACTAGCTGGTTAGTCTTCAAGGTTTTATTTTGAAACTGGAAAACAAGAAATGTAGTTGTAATCTGATAACAGGCACACTTCTTATTTTTAGTATTTGAGTTTCCATCTGACACATGACAAGAACAAAGACTTTTGGATTGGTGTCTTTTATGGCAGGAAGGTCTGCTGTCTATTTCTGAATGTGGCTTTCATTTAAAGAAACAAACAATATCTCCTTCTAAAGAGAACTATAGAATTTGGTAGTTTAACCTTTCTCCTGAAAGGAATAGAGAGGAATTTTTTTCCACATAGAAAATGAGTTATTTTTTCCTTCCCAATGTGTATACAGGAATTTGTCAGGTCTTGATATTCACATCAGGTTTTGTCACTGTAACAGCTGCAGTGCCAGTTTTTTCTGGGCTTGCCAAGGTAACAAGGCGAGCTTTTTTTCATTGACAAAAGCCATTTTGTGTGAAGGCTGTATTTATAATTTACGTTGTATAAAACTTTTGTAATAAAGACTGTCTCTTTTTCAAATGTGGTCAGATATTGCTTTGATATTTAAGGGTGAGCTACATGATTTTCCTGGAGTTTTGTTGAGTCATACTAGCAAACAAAGGGATTAATGTTTATTTCCTAAAAGTTACATACTTTTCTTATTAATTAGTACTCTAATGCCTATTGGTTAATGATTCTCTGACTTCTCATTAGTCCACATGCTCAGTTTCTCTCTTCTTTTGGGTTCGGGTGTTTCTTGGGTCACTGGTCTCCTACCAGAATTACCTTTTACCTCCTTGGATCTGATTTCAGCACAATTACTGAGCTGGTTTTTTTAGTTTCTTCCTTAACTGGGAAGATGTCCTAGTGGTCCGTAAATTCTACCTTCTTTCGTGTTCATAATCAATACAACCTCCCTCTATCCAAACCATGCCCCGGGTCTGAGAGCCTTAAACTTTAATTTTTGTTTTCCTCACACATTTAGAGCTTGTTTGTTAGCGTTGTTAGCTCTGTTAATTTGTGACCGGCCTGGGGTGTGGAGTTCCCCCGCCGCCACCATCGCTCCCGGCCCGCGTCCCCGTGAGGCGGCCGCGTTCCCGCCCTTCCCCTGAGGCGGCCGTTCCCGCCCTCCGCGTTGCCATGGCGCCGCTCTGGCGCTGCAAGATGGCGGCCAGGTGGCCGCCGTAGCGCTATGAGGGCTGCTGGCTTCGAGGCGCTGCTGCTGCTGCTGCTGTGGGCAGCTCCCTGCCCCGGGCAGCTGGCCGGGGACACCGGTGGGTCAGGGCGTGAGCGGCCGCAGTGAATGGCCGGCCTCCGGGGGGCGAGGGACGGGCGGGGTGTGGGGATGGCGGTCGGCCCGCGGCGGGATCTGCCCGGGTGGAGCGTGAGGGGAGATGGCGCAGCCCTGAGGGTTCCCCAAGGCACGGTCTTGGGCGCGCCTTCCAAACTCGAAGGTGCCCGCCGTGGAGCTTCTGTCGCTGCTCAGCACAGAGGGGGCGGGTGGAGCGGTTTATGTCGGACCTTTCAGCATTGGCAAAGTTTAGAAAGAAAAATCCAGTGAAACTCCCAACTCCGAACCCTAAACTTGGCACTGCGTCCACATGCAGAACGCAGGAGCCCGCATCTCCTGGATCGCACAATTCATGGCCCCAAGAAATTAAAAAGTGTAAGCTGAAGTCAGCGAGAAATGCTAAACATGGTATTGCCTGAGCTGTGCAGTGTCTGTGTGGGCTGTACGTGCTGTAATGTTATTTTACTGCCTGTTTACTGGCCATCTTCACACATGTAAACTTGTGGCATAGAAAGCTACACCCACTCCTCCAGCACTTGGCAAGAATGGAAATACAACCCTGTGCTAGGCATTACATGATATTTTTCTTCTGTTTGTGACAAAGTCTTAGAGTGTAAGAATATAGCCCAAGCACAGCATCTATATGTCTTACAGATGTTACCTTTTTCAGTCAACTTGTTTCTCTCTCTTTTTTTTAGTCTTTCAGCCTTCGTTTATTCATATGTCAGGGCCCAGAGTCAATTCATTTTTTCTTGGCAATTCTTCAGGAGTTAATTTTTCTATAATTTTAAGTCCTAGAGATGCAGAGACAGGTAAGAACACTTCAACCCCCTTTCCCCATGTAAATAAATACGTTTGAATTGTTAATATTTTTTGACACAAAAATTACTAGAGAAATGGTAATGCATGTCATTTAGTGTCTTAATAGTTACAGAAACAGGAATTTCAGACATTCCTGTGATTAACCCCTTAGTTCTCAGTTGTTTCTGTGTGAGCTGGGCCTGAGGGTGTACCTGAAGGCACAAGAGGAGTTTAAATGTACTTCTCATTTCCCAGTCCTTTCTAAATTACCCTTTTTTTTTTTTTTTTGGTTATAGGAAAATTGCATCTTGCAAATTGCAGTGGAAGTAAAAGAGCTGGAGATTGGAATTTGGATGTAACTCCTGGTGTGGTATGTAAAATACTGATTCTTCTCTTATTCCACTTCATTGCAGCTTCACTCTCAGAAGCTGATGAATGGTATAGACAAGAGAAATTTAATACAAGCTGTCAGAGCTGTCAGACTTTATTTTGTGTTTTTCCAGAACATTTCCAAGGTGACTGTAAGCCTCAGCAGAACTCTGGAGCTGTGTTTGCCCAATGCCACCGAGTGCTGCCCCTCACCTCTGTGCATGGTGGAAACACTCCAAGTTTTAGCCTGTCGTGGTTCAGTGATGCTGGCACAGCTCCTGATTCAAGCTGAAATATTTGCCAACTCTTCCTTTGCAGGAAATGTGTCAGGTAAGTGCTAAAGAAGAAATGGCATTTTGGCTGTTCTTTTCCTCTCTGTATGGAAAAAATGGGATTTGGGCAGCAATAAGAGATACTGAGCCACCAATGGAATTAAAAAAAGGTTTCCACACAGAATAAACTGCAGTGTGCATGGATTTCAGTCCACTTAATCTGATTTTCTCTCCTACTTCTGTTACAGAAAATGCAACTATCATCCCAAACCAGGCATTTAAGCCCTTGGGCTCTTGTCCTTGTAACTTAACAGCTGGAGCTTGTGATGTTCGTTGTTGCTGTGATCTGGTACTTATTTCTTGTTAAACTTTGATTAAGTGTTTTCAAAGATTCTAGACTGTCTTGTTGGTGGGGGGAGAGAGGTACTGAATGCTTCAGACTAGATGGGCCAGGGGGATGTTTGGATATTCCAGTATTTCTGAAAGTAAATATGTTCTCTCTACAAAGTTGCTTGATTTACCTGTAAGTTTGGCTATTTATTGCCATAAATATTGCAAATACCTTGCTAAAGAGTGACCATTCTTTTCCCTTTCAGGAGTGTACACCAGACTTGCAGCAGTTATTCAGTGGATCATGTTTCACTGGAGTGTTTGGTGGGGATGTGAACCCACCTTATGATCAGCTGTGCTCTTCCCAGTCCATGGAATATACCCCTGAGTGGTTTCCCTTCCTTTGTGTACAGTCTTCTCTTGACAACACACCATTTCTTGGCTATTTTTATCATGGCTCTATGTAAGTCTCAAGAAAATTTATTTTCTCATCACACTCCCATCACACTCATTATGCAACCAAAAATATAACCTTTATATGTCTTTATAATGAAAGTTACTTTGAAATTAGGGCTTCAGGGTGTAAACCTTAAATGCAAGTGGAGAAATGTCATTGCTAATATATAAGAACAGGGGACGTGAAAGCAAACCTGTAATTATTTGTGTGAGGTAAAGAGTAAAGCACTATTTAATTTTTAAACTTGTTTGCAGTTCTACACCCAAAGTTCCTTCATTTAAGATCCCTCTACAAACTTCTCCTGGGAAACCTTTCACTGGTTACAGAGAAGGAGATCCAATTATAACAGAAGAAGATGAGTATTTTACTGTTCCCCAGGTAATCACTTGGTGCTTATGAGCTTTTGATTCCTCTTGGTTTGTTTGGAACTCCCTGCATCACTCTCCTTATGGCTTTGCATCCAATTTCAGCAACTTGATGTTGGGAAGTGGTGGGGTGTATTTGTCACAAAAAACCCTCAATCAATCAAACAAAAAAAACCCCAAAACAAAACCACAAAGTCATTATTAAAAGTAAACATTATCCTTCCTCATCCCCTTGCCCATCCCTGCGAAAGGTAATGTATTTTGGAGACATTTGTTGGTTATAATTACTTTCACAAATGAAGATAAAGTCATGGTGTACATTGAAACTGCTTTTAAAGCTGTGTTTTTAAAATGTTAACCTCTCTTTTGCCAGAAACTGAGGTGTTTTTATAACATCAGATAGCTTGCTTGTCAAAGTGTTATGTGTGGCCGTAGTGCACATGTGGGGCATTTTACTAACAAGTAATCTTCAAATGGAAAGCAAGAGCCCAGAAAATCCTAATTTCTGTGAACTCCCTGCAGCAATCCATGGCTGGACAGTGTGTTGGGAATGCTCCTGTGGCCTATCTCCACAACTTTGATGTCAGGTGCCCGACCAATTTGGAGTCTTACAAGGAAGGCCTGCCCCATGACGTGAGGATAAACAGCGGCACTGCAGGTATGCTGCAGAAATCCAGCAGGAATGTGTTTCATTGTTTCTCAGAGCTGCTGGAACAGAACAAACCCGAGGGCTGTTGGCACAGTCACTAAATGTAACGTCTGTGTTACCTGGTGGCCGTAGTTGAGCATTTGGGGATGTTCTGTTCCTGGTTCTCATGACCTCCTAGTAAGTGTCCCACTGTTTGCCAAGATTTAGGAGGTAAGAAATAACGGGATGTGCCTTTGTGTCCCATTTACCTGTTCCTGGTGACTCATTTTCAGACTGTTGCAGAGCCCTTTTTCTGTCAGGAGGGTGCAGCATCAGCGTTTTAGTGTTAGTGAGAAGTGTTTACTCTCTGCATTACAAAAGCCTGTACTTATGAAGAGGCATTTTGCAGTTTGAGATAATGTGATTACCAGCATGAACATATTTTATTTTATGCTCCATAATTGTCCAATTTTGTTAGTCTATATTACCTCTGTAAGACCCACAGTTAATAAGCTCTGCTTTCAAAATACATAAACAGTCTGGGTCTTTACCAAAATTAATTTTCTAAAAAATTTCCCACTCAGTTTTCATAACAACAAGGATTGCACCTGGGATGTGAAAACAGAAGCCTTTGTTTGTTTTTTGTTCTCAGACTTCGTCCAACAAAATGTTGTCTATAGAGCCATCAATGACAGGGGCAAATTCATCACTGAAAGTGGTAGGTCTCTTCCATTTAATTAATGTTTCTTACTTAACCTGGATTGTATATGAAATAGATTATTTTGATGTCTAAAATGTTTACCTGCTGCAACTCTTAGGAGGAATTTTGTATGTTACATAAGACTGAAAAAGTAAACTGGCTTCCTGCAAAGCAGGAAGTATTTAATTTACTTCAGTCCATCACAGCTGGTCAGGAAATCAGATTCCTTACCTTGCATACATGGGGGATTGCACCATTGCACATTGAAACAGTAAAATAAATTCTCAAAAATATGAATGTTGTAATTTCCAGAATTTTGCCACCGTTTTAATGTGTTCTTTCTCAGCTGCAGTAGCAGAGCTTCCTAATTAGAATGCTTTTCATTATGACCTTTTCTCTTTTTTCTTTCTGCTAGAAAACCTTCTTGCTGCTGAGGTTCTGTGTCAAAATGTAACTTTTGCAGAACATTATAAATTCATTTGGAAAGACAAGAACATTGAGCAAGTAAACGTCACTGTCTTCCTTGGAAGCTTATGTGATGGAGGTATCATGACATTTCTTTTATGATTTTTGATTTATTTCTTTGTCTTCTGTATGGAAATTTTGTGACAGAATCTCTTATTTACTAATTCTTCTTAAAAATAATTTCCACCGGACTCTAGAAAGAAAATCATGGAGCTGATTTCCATTATTTTGTGTTGATTTGAATCTTCTGTCACTAATGAAAAACAGAAGTTTGTGCCCTACATAGAACATACATTTTGCTAATTTACTTATTTAAAAGTCATACTTTTTTCTTTCACTAGAAATCCTGACACAGAGATTCACAGTCGAATTTCTAAGTTTAAACAGTACTAATGGAGAGGAACTGTTTGAGAATCCAGGTATTAATACTTCATTTTGCCTATTAAAAGTAAAAAAAAATCATGCTGTACAGATTCTTATCAGTGATTACATTTTATATTTCTTTTGTACTTCTTTATGTTGCCAGCCTTCACCTTCCTGCCTTACTGCACTGCCAATAGCAGTGAGTGGTTCTTAGGCTTTTGTTGCATAGATATTGATTATTTAAAGTGAGGCCAGTGTAATGGAAATGTCTTGTCATTTACTTCAAGATTGATGACATTTAAAGCAATGCTAATGCTTATAGATTGCTTTACAGCGTTGATAATTTACCCTTCTGTGTTTAGGGTATCAAGTTGGAAAACCATTGAAAGCTGCAAATCTGAATGCTTCTGATCCTCTTGGAAGCCTAAACATTTGGCAGACAGGTATTGGCTTGTGAGGTTGCAACTTCAATTGCAGTTAATGCTAAAATTTTAGAGCTTTATTTGGTTTTTGGATTTTTTAAAACATATTTTAGTTAAAAATCTCTGTCAGATTTTGCTTTTTTCCCAAGCATTCAAAGATCAGTGAGAACACCTTTAATGCTTTCTTGGAAAATTGAATGGACTTGTTTTTGAACTCTACCACGCTGAGTTTGCATTCTAATGTTTGATGTTTTGCACAAAATTGAAAGCTGGAGATCCAAGGGTGGATAATAGGAAAGCTCAAGTGAGATGTTTTCATTTCACAGCTGGCAGAGGTTTGTGTGCATCAGCAACTGACAGACCAGTTCTGTTTGGAGTAGACTCATACTCTGGATGCATTCTAGAAGTTGATATTAATGAAGATTGCAGCGTTTTAAGGTGAGCCACACAAGCTGAATTGTTTATCCCTGCTTCATCCCTCTTGTTGATATTTATGTGACTGTCTACAAGTGCTTCCCATCAGCACTGGTACATTCTTTTTAAATATTCATGTGTGTGTTTCAGCTTTCTGTGGTTAATAGTCTCACTTCTGTTTTTGATGGGAAATCATAATAATGGTTTCACTCTTTACTCAAATGAGGATTGTGTTGGGTGCAATACTTTTCCATTTCTTCCCTTCAATAGTTCAAGTTTATTTTTGTTGTGTGATAACATCTTTCAGATGAAACTGACCTTAGGATACTGTAACATTGCAACCCAGAGTGGTAAGACAGTACAGATTTACATTCTGTGTGATGTTACATTCTTACTTTGCAGAGGAAATGTGACTGAGAAATTGAATGCATTAATACAAGCCACTCACATTGGAAAGAGGGACAATTCCAGTTACACTGATCTAAATGACTGGGTGGAAATCACACGTAAGTGAGGCTTGTGTTGTTCTTTGTAGTCTAAATATGCCCATACAGTAAATAAAGCATGTCAAAATAAATCCAAATTGTAATTTCAAGTACCTAAAGCTAGTGATATGTGTGTCTGCATCCATCCATCCACACAGGCACATAATTCAGTATGGCTGTGGATACTGCATATTTTACTGCCAGCCTGTACACATATGACTTGGTATTTATCCACCGAGAAATTACTCCTTTAGGTGTTTTTTATAGAGAGAAACATTTTTAATGTGTTCCTGTGTGACAGTTACCAGCATTTCACCAAGCTATGAAAATAATCTAATTATGGAATATATAATGTTTTCCATAATATTTACATTTAAATCCCTCTGTTCTCCTTCATAGGTCTTGATCCATTTAGTTCTAATGTGAGCACTAGAGGCTTAAAAGGCATTTGTCCAGATATTCCTGCAAACCTGAATATTCACATAATCTTTGCTAAAGTGGGAGCAGTGCAAGGGATTCCCCAGCAGGAAATTCTTGCTGTGCAGATCAGGTAAAGTGAGTTGTGTCTCTGGCTATCTGACAAATAAATGCTTCATTTTGAGCCTTGCTTACCTAACACATCCCAAATTAATTTTACAGACAAAAAGGGTGGATTTTGTTGCTGGTTTTTTACACGGCTTTCACTTTGCAACTCAAATTCCTTTGATCACAACCAGGTTAGCCTTTCTCCCTCTGAAATGAAAATTAAAGAAAAAATTAATGATTAAAAGCAGATAATCCTTATACTTAATTGAAATATTAAATAAAAGACATGATGCTGCCAACAGCAAGCATACACAGGGCATCCCATCAGGAGTCATGTGGTGGAAGCAACAAGATTGTCCTGTGTTCTGGCTTACCCCATTGCAGAGCTCTTGGGAGCTGAGCTAAATGCTTTATTCTTTCCTGAAACAGGGTATTTTCACTCTGCAAACACTTCCCCCCCTCCACCAAGTCAATCCCTATCAAATAAGTGGGATTCTGTTGTGTTTTACCTCATTTCCAGACTGTGCAAGTTCTCCCCTTGTACGATGTGGAAAATCCAGGGATTATCAACCTCCTCATAAGTACTGTGTGTTTTGTCCTTTCCTGCTTGTGTGTAGGGTCTAAACTTCCATTTCCAGCCCTCAAGCAATAGTTATGCTTTTTGTTACAGTTACTCAACAGTCTTATGGCAGTTCCAGTGTGGGCTTGGCTGCAGAAACACCCTCAGCTTTCTTCCCATCACAGCTTCTGTTCAGTTCATTGAAGTCCCAGCTCAGCCACCCCTTCCAGTGACAAGGTAGTTTTGGTAAAAACATTGATAATCTCCCATTATGTTCAGCAGATGTAACATGAATTGCATTGACCAAAAGGTTCTTTTTTTCCAGGTATCAGAAGATTTATGCAGAGTTTGACTGCAATCAAAATGAGGTGTGCTGGCCACAACTCCTTTATCCACTGACACGCTTTTACACAGGTAAAATGATAAACAATGTGGGATGCCACAAAACATGAAAGGCCATATTTCTTTGAAACATAATTAGATGTGGGGAGTTGTCTGAAAGAATGATTTTGCATACACTTTTATCTGTATCTTTGGGTTGTTGTATAAACTAAAATTTAGCTCTCACATGCTTACATTTTCTTTGGTGTTTTTTTTTCCTCAGGAGAACCATATTCCCAGTGTCTTGCTAAAGGCCTGTTTCTGGCATTTCTTGTTTTACTTGCAACAATTATGAGCAACCCTTGGTTTTCTAAATTATGGAAAAGATAGGTAAAAATCATGGAGAAACGCTCTTGGATTTTGTAGACAATTTATGTAAACATTTAAAGAGACACAAAATCAGTACTTCTACTGCATACAGAAAATGGCTGTTACTTAAAACAAAAAGAAATAAATTATTTTTAAGCTCTAGACTGTGTTTGGAGTAGCAAAGTGCAGAGTTGACTTCAAGACGGTGGCGAGTCCAGCCCAGAGGCTGCAGCGGGTTTGGGATTGTCCTCATGGATGGACCATTGTCCTCTCAAGCCGGTTCTCTTCTCCTAAAACTCTTGACAGTAAACCCCTTGTGCCCACCTATTTTTGGAGCAGTGGGCAGGTTTCTCACACTTCTGAGAAGTTGTAGCCCTTCAGCTGTTTTCATGTTTTGATCTGAAATTTTCTTTTCCAGTTAATTCTCTGCATTGGCAACCTGCTGTGTCTGTGTGCAGAAAACATCTGCTCATTGTCCTTAGCTGATGAAACACAACATTTGGGATTTTCTTGTGGTTTGGATGGGCCACAAAGTTGAGGACTGGAGCAGTTCTGCTATAAAGATGGGCTACAGTTGGGGATGTTCAGCCTGGAGAAAAGGTTGTGTGGAGACCTCACAGCAACCTTACAGTATCTGAAGGGGCCTACAGAGCTCCAGAAAGACTCTTCATCAAGAACTAGAGAACAGAACATGGAGTAATGGGTACAAATTGAAAGAAGAGAAATTGAGGTTAGATATTAGGAAGACATTTTTACTGTGGGCNCGCCCGCCCGCCGCGCTGAGCCCCCCGCGCCGGGAGCCCCGGGCCGCGCCGCCGCCATGGGCGCGCTGTTCCGCGGCGAGCCCGTGTGCCTGGCGCAGCTCTTCCTGCAGAGCGGCTCGGCCTACGAGTGCCTCAGCGAGGTGGGCGAGCGCGGCCTGGCCGAGTTCCGAGACGTGAGTACCGCCGGGGCCCTGTGGGGCAGCGCGGGGGCTGCGGGGACCCTGAGGGGGCCCGGCCTGAGGGCCGAGCCGGGCCCGGCGCCACCGTCGGGAAGGTGCGGGCTTGGCCCCGATGGGGCGGTGGGAACTGCTTTTATTGCCGTCTTTCCCCGACTCCGACAGGCAGGTGTATGGCCCGTCCCCGTGTGGCATTCACCTGAAAGCGGGTTCATAGAATTGTTAGGGTTGGAAGGGATCTCTGGAGATCATCCAGTCCAACCCCCTGCCAAGGCAGGGTCACCCNTCTGAAATTTTCTTTTCCAGTTAATTCTCTGCATTGGCAACCTGCTGTGTCTGTGTGCAGAAAACATCTGCTCATTGTCCTTAGCTGATGAAACACAACATTTGGGATTTTCTTGTGGTTTGGATGGGCCACAAAGTTGAGGACTGGAGCAGTTCTGCTATAAAGATGGGCTACAGTTGGGGATGTTCAGCCTGGAGAAAAGGTTGTGTGGAGACCTCACAGCAACCTTACAGTATCTGAAGGGGCCTACAGAGCTCCAGAAAGACTCTTCATCAAGAACTAGAGAACAGAACATGGAGTAATGGGTACAAATTGAAAGAAGAGAAATTGAGGTTAGATATTAGGAAGACATTTTTACTGTGGGCGTGGTGAGACACTGGAACAAGTTGCCCAGTGAGGCTGAGGATGCCCCAAGCCTGGCAGCGTTCAAAGTGGAGCAACCTGGTCTGGTGCGAGGTGCCCCTGCCCACGGCAGGAAGGGCTGGGACTGGGTGTTATTAATTAAGATCCATTCCAAGCCCACATGGTGTGGCTCTGGGGGAATGCTGCTGTGCAGGGTCAAGACTTGGGCTCGATGATCCCTCTCGTCCCTTCCGGCTCAGCATTTTCTGTGATTCCATGATGTTCTCAGTCCTGCATTACCCCCTCTCACACAGCAGCCTCTCAGCGGCGGCCAGCGCGCCGGTTGCCGTTCTCGGTAGCTCCGCCGGCAGTGCCCGAGCCCACCCCGCNCAGTCCAACCCCCTGCCAAGGCAGGGTCACCCAGAGAGGTGACACCGGAACGCGCCCGGGTGGGTGGGATGAGTGATGGAAGTCAGTGTGGAGCCCCGGCCTCCCCGGCACTCTCGGGAGGAATGCTTTGGGATGGATGGATCCCACCTTTCTCACAGCAGTGCCTTACATTGGGGTCATTTGCAGCGAGATCCCATGGGAGAGCCCCTGACCCACCTGCAGCCTCAGTGCCTTCGGCCTGAGCGTGTGTGCGCAGCTGATGGCTCCATCCACCCCACTGACAGAGCGATAGACAGCTGCTCTGTAGGTTTATTGATAACAGGTTCCTGTTCCTGGAGGGGCACTTCATCGTGGAGGAAACTCCTGCCTAACATAAAGTTGGGTTGGGCAATAATTAGCCACGTCTCTGCGTTGTCTCATCATAATTATATGATCTTTGCTTGCTGAGACTTTGGAATGTCTTTTAAATATACATTAGAAATGTAGCTTGTAAAATCGTTGCAGGGAAAGCTGGGAAGACTTAAATAAACAGCTAGTTAGTAAATGTGGCAGGGAGGAGGAGGCAGATCTGTAAGAATGATTACATGGGTGTATGTTTAACACTTTGATGTCGTTCTAGTTACCTGATACACCATTTATTGTGGGAATAATGCATTAGTGGTTCTGATTTAATAAGCTGGATAAGTAGTCAGAGATGTTGCATGTTTATATTATGGGGATGTATGTAAAATTTAGTATTTCAAATAGGCTGTGGAAATGCATCATAGAAAATTTGTCAAATGGTTTGTTAATTTGAAGTCACTAAGCAATATTTTAAAACTGTTGAAATAACATTAGGAATGGTTTCTCCAGTAGACCTTGTTATTTTGTTGTTTGATTAAAACTAGCCAATGGCATGGGTAATTCTGTTTTAATAAAACTAGCTTTGCTATTTGAAGACTTTGTAATCTTTTTAGGTTTTTGTGCCTTCTCAGCTGACAAGCACAGAGCTCGTGCAAATTGTCTCCAGGAAGTTGCAGGAACAGCTGTGGTTTTCTAGGGGAGGTTACTATTTCAAACCCCTAATAAGCATTTTGTCCTTCTCCTTCAGCTTAACCCAAATGTAAGTGTGTTTCAGAGAAAATATGTGAATGAAGTGAAGAAATGTGAAGAAATGGAAAGAATACTTGGTGAGCTTTATTTTCATGTCTGCTGTTTCTCATCTGTGGCATTACCAGAGTGGCATTACTGTGAAGGTTTCAGCTACAGGTTTTTTTAACCCTCCCATGTTTTGTAAGCTGTGAAATTTACTTACACTAAATATAGATCTGGGGGTTTTTTAAGCTCAGAGGTGAAGAGCAGTTGCTAATGTGTTGCTGATAAATAGATGAGGCCGTTTCAGTGTTTACTACTTAAAACTCTGCTAGGGAAAGTGAAGCTTTACTGTGGCTATTTCCCTGACTGTAAGATATTCCCTATTTCTTCATTTTGTGTAACTCAATGCTGTTGATTTTCCAGGCACCTTTAAAAATACCTCAAGTTAATAATAATTGTGTTGTGATGGTAGTTAATGACTAGAGGAGGGTATGCAGAGCGTTACAGCCAAGCTGCAGATGTCTTCAGTGTATCCTGAGGAAAAGTTACAGTTGAAGGATTCCTTTGATTGGAATCTCTCATCACAGGCACGTGCTGGTCATGCCAGCAGCTCTTTAGGCAGTCCCCCTGCCCAGTGTGAGTTGCATTTGTTGTCAAGGTTGCTTAAGCTGCTTTGTTTGAACACTTTTTACTCCAAACATGGGTCAGTGAGCAGCACGTCCGTTTCTGGCAGAAAGTGACACAGTTGCACCATTAGCAGAAAGTGGCACTGTGCAGCAACAAAGAGGTTCTGTGAAATGGTAAAAGCTTCTTAGAAAGTACTTGTTGGGAAAGAGAATCCTCTGAAGTTTGCTTGCTTCTGCAGATTTCCAGGACAAGAATAGTTTGTGTGTTTTATCCCCACCCACTCTTTTAAGTTCTTAATTTTTGAAGACTTTTATGTGTGCATTGTTGCTAAAATGAATGAATAAATAGCCAGGGCTTGATGCTGCAGTGTGATTAGCACCATCAAGAGCAGCTGAAGGTCAACTCTGCAGCACTCTAGGAAGTGTAGGCAATGCAGTTTCTTTTCTGATGCTGTTTTTCTTCTCACTCCAGGGTATTTAGTACAAGAAATTAAAAAAGCAGATATTCCACTTCCTGAAGGAGATGTTGCTCCTCCTGCCCCCTTGCTGAAACACATTTTAGAGATCCAGGTAACTCCACTAAACAGATGCCAAAGTCTTGGAACTTAATTTGAAGTTTTATGACTTGTTAATTTACTACTTATAATTTAGGTTATCGGGGTGTGGCAGAGGGGGCAAGAAGCATTTGTTTTCCTTTCTTCTGATTCCTTATTGCCAGTGTGACTTCAAAGCCAGTGAGGTTTTGGTATTAACTCAAAATTCTTGTGAAAGGGTCAAACCAAACTCATCCATTTGTCACATCACACTGTTCCAGGCAGATTGTCTGTAGATGAGGTCCCTCAGCCTCATTTATTTCTTTGGTACTTACCTAAGGCTCTTTGTGCATCCAAAATTTCCAGGTGTGTGGGAATTTTACTTGCCCAAGGCTCTGCAGGTGCCGGTCACGCAGCAAAACGTGGTGCTGTTTTCTCTGAATGCTTTTTCTGGTGTTGCATTTGGTGTGGAAGCTTGTAAAAGACATCCAATTTTGAATAACATTCTGTTTTGTTGTAATTATGTTAAAAGAATAAATGGGTATCTTGCACCCTGTGCTACCTGCAGTTCTAATTCCAGGTCTGCATTATTTTGACACAAATTAGGGGCAGAGCAGCACGCTGAACAAATGCCAGTGGAGGATCAAGTGTACTCAATACAAAGCAATGTGTGACTGGGGGATAAAGCCTCTGAAGCTTTAGTTAATTAAGAAATGGGAAAGTCCTATCACTGTCAAATTATTATGAGTTGACAATGAATCCTACTCTGTTTTCCAGATCCTGTAACTGGTTCTGTGTCTTTTCTTTACTCTGTCTTAGGAACAGCTTCAGAAGCTGGAGACAGAATTGAGGGAAGTAACTAAAAACAAAGAAAAATTGAGGAAAAACCTGCTTGAACTGACAGAATACAAGTACATGTTACAGATCACACAGAATTTTATCAGGAGAACACCTGAGGTATTGCTTGGGGCGTTTGACAGGAATTGTTGTTGTGTGGCATTTTTGTGATTTTCCCTGTTGAATTGCTTGAAAATGAAGGTGTAAGTATATAATTATATTATTTTGGTGCATAAATTGTGCTAAGAAGTTTACAGTGTAGTTTTGCAGCACTGACTGTAATTGTTAAGAGCAGTGCACTTGAGGTCCAGGATCTCTCTGTTGCCTCAATTGAACATGGTATTTTTAATTAAACCATTTGCCTAATTACCTTTTCTTTCTTACAGTAATAATGGAATGAGAGGTTGTTTTTTTTTTTCCTGGAAGCAATGAATGTTCTTTATTTTTATTTGCTAGTATGAATCCCATTTACATGGAAATTTTGAAGAATTTCCTTCTGTGGAAAATGAGCCATTGGTGGATTACAACCGCACGCACAGACTGAGTGCCTCGCTGGGGTGGGTATGGCATGTGCTGTTTCAGAAGTGCTCGATGAGGGGCTGTAAAAAATGGGTTGTTCTCTTAAAACATGGCCTGTAGTGATTTCAGGTGTGCCAAACAGTTTTAGATAGGACAAGAGCCTGGTCCCAATGTATCTTTATAACAAACCCAGATTATTTGAAGAGATAAACAGGACAGCGTCCAAAAAAGCTGTCACAAAGCTTCCATCAGACCAAGGATGTGTGTAAAGGAAAATCTCTAAGTCAATACTTCCTCTATTGTTTAAACTCTTTTTCTGTGATAAACACAGTGTTTTAATCACCTGGGAGTGTAAATGTAACATTAATTGTGTTGCCTTTGAAATGCTAAATGGATACTGCTGTCTATGGTGCTGTTATGAGGGGGTATCTTCCAAGAGAAAATAGATAATCTCACTATCACAGAAATGACCAGTTAGAAGTAATTCTAGTTTTTTGCTCAGGTCTGTAGTCTGTTTATTTTGCAAATAAAAATTTTATATACCAGCTGGTATTTTCTATACCAGTTACTTCCTGTTCAGGGTGATGCTTCCTTCCCTAGCCATGGCAGATACTAAATTATTGTGGTGATGTACTCTGAATTTCCAGGTTTTTTTCCTTGTACATTTTATCTTATATTTCAAATTTTTCCTTTTCCTAGATTCATATCTGGATTAGTTCACGTAGCAAAGATTGAAGCATTTGAAAAAATGCTGTGGAGAGTCTGTAAAGGCTATCCCTTTCTTACCTATGCAGAGTTGGATAAGGCTCTGGAAGATCCAGATACAGTGAGTAAACATTGTAACAATCAGTTTATTTCATTTGCACTTCTCATATGATTTCGAAGAATTGCTGCTCAGGTCTGTCTGAAGTAAATGGAAATGATTTCCCGGTGTCCTTGGAGGAAAAACTGTTTAGAAGTATTAGAATTTGCATGATTTTTAAAATTCAGGGTTGTGGATGTGGGAATTAATTTGTTGTGGTTTAGCTTGAGGAGTGCAGGACTTCATTGTGGAATAGTGGTGACTTTATGATTGGCCACCTTGGTCAAAATACGTGGCAGAAATGGCTGCTTGGATATTTATTAACTAGGTCTGTACAGTGCATTGCCTTTTAATAGCCATTCCACTTGTTCATTCAGTAGCTAAGAAAGAATCAAGTATAGCTAGTTTTCTGTGAAGTTTCTTCTGTGAACTTACAAAGTTAATTTTTTGTAAATCACTTACGGCATCCTAGTCTGTCACCTTTTTTTTTTTTTTCTTGAATTCTAATTTGTTACCTTTTTAAAATACTCTTTTCTCACTAAGAATTCTGAGATAGTAAAATATAATGTCTCATTGATTTTCCCTGGAAACTTTTTCTGGTTGTCTCGAATATTAAAAACAGAGATACTGTCACAGTTGAATTTTATTGTTTGGTCTTCACTAAACAGATGGAAAATTAATTCTATTAACACAGCTTTTTCTAGTTTTTCAGCTTTGTTATTTAGCTCTATTATTTTGTCACAGAGCAATTGCTGGTTAAAACATAATTCATCAGCTTTTCTTTTTATGTTTTTTTAGGGTGAAACCACAAAGTGGGCTGTTTTTTTAGTGTCCTATTGGGGTGAACAAATTGGTCAAAAAGTTAAGAAGATTTGTGACTGGTAAGAAGTAAATCTAATATATGTACATTCCTTTATGCCTGAGGTATTTTCTAGTTGGTTTTTCCCCTGCATCCCTTTTTTAAAAGTGTTGATTTTTATACTAGCTTTTTGTGTTAAATTTGTTCCTCCCCTTATTGCATCTAGCTCTATAATTACGCAGTGTACAAATAAATACATGAGTCATTTCACTTGCAGTCTTTACCAAGTACAGGCAGAATGCTGCCTCTGAGTTGAATCTGTTCATGGTTATTAAGTGGTGTGTTGCAAATCTGGCTGTGGCAGGGGGTTGGGTGATGTGTTTTGGTGGAGTTTGGTCATGAACACAGCCCTGTGTTCCTGCAGCTATCGCTGTCATGTGTACCCCTACCCCGACACCACCGAGGAGCGCCAGGCCGTGGTCGAAGGACTCAACGTTCGTATTCAGGATCTTGAAACTGTGAGTAAAGAACAGATTTCCTCTTGCTGGAGCCATTGCACTGTAGGAAATCATTTAGTGAATCACAGTGTTAAATGTAATTTCTAGCATACATGCAGCGTTGGAGCTGATGGGACAGTAAGTTGTGTCCCTGGTCTGGTGTTGCACTTATCTGTTAAACCTCACAGCACTTGGCATTGCCTTCAGTTTTCAGCAGAGGTTTGCTTGCCCTCCTAAAAACATGGCCCAGCACTGGACACCTACGAGGTGCTCTTGCTGTGATCAGCACAACCCCTGTCACATTCTCAGTGAGATCTTTGGTTTGTTCTCAAACAAAGGTGCTGAATAAAACTGAGGAATACTTGCGCCAGGTCTTGTATAAAGCCTCGGAATCCATCTATACTTGGGTTATCCAAGTGAAGAAGATGAAAGCCATTTACCACGTCCTCAACCTGTGCAGTTTTGATGTCACAAATAAATGTTTAATTGCTGAGGTTTGGTGTCCAGTGGCGGATCTCCAGAACTTGCGCCATGCATTGGAGGAAGGCTCAGTAAGTCACCTGAATGCTCACTGATGTTAAAGCTTTTATCTTGAACTAACTATGCATGTAAGGAAAGAAAATAATTATTAACAATAGACTAAAAGTAGGCGCAGACAGATCTGGGTCTCTGTATGAAACATTTTTTTTATAAGCAGAGCCTTTATTTAGTGTTGTGTGTAGTGGTTTTTTTTCCTTGAATAATTTCTGTATTGGACCTGAGTCCAGCTGGGCCCACGGTGTTATTTGCAGTCATGCAGAAGTTGAAAGTTCCCTTGCAGTGGTTTTTGTTTATGAGAGAAAATTCTAATAACAAGTCTTTGTTTTATAATATTGTGATTGATAAGTCTCATCTGATACTTGATGTGAAGTAAGTATTAGAACACTGTGTATAGTTTTTAGAGGGGGTACAAAGAGATAAATGTTAAACTTGGGGCATAATTTAATGGTATTTTTGGATCAGTGAAACTGCTGATAGAGCAGATGTTTTCACTTTGATTAGATTAACAGAGATCTTACACAAATAAATCTTCTGTCTGTGATTAGAGGAAGAGTGGAGCTACAATTTCCTCATTCATGAATACCATCCCAACAACACAACCTCCTCCGACTTTGATACGTACCAATAAGTTCACCTCAGGGTTCCAGAACATCGTTGATGCTTATGGAGTTGGAAGCTACGGGGAAGTTAATCCAGGTTGGTCCTTCAGAAAGCTGAGCTCTGAGCTGTGCTGTCCTTGCTGCTTGCCTTGGTACCTTGCTGAATTGGACACTGGCAAAGGCCAAATGGTGACAATCATACTGCTTGTTAGTAGCTGTTTTAATGTTTCAGTAGTTCATCAGAAGCACAAGCAGTGCTCCAAGCAGCAGGATGGGATTTGGTTTTGCTGAGTTATTTTAGCGTGAAAGGTAATGGTAATAGCTGTATTATTTTTCTTCCGTATGTTTTACTTTGGGTAAAGAAGAATATTTAGGGGAAAAAACAAGGAAAACTGGTAATGGTCATTGATCTTACTGGAGTGTGGAGCTCATCACTTGAAAAATTCAGCTTGTTGTATAGCTCACTTTAATATATACTTGTAGCTATGCTAACTTGGTCATTCTGCACAGGAGAAAGTACCTTATAATACAGACCTGAAATACCCACAGAGGAAGAACTGTTTGGTTGGGTATTATTTTCTAGGCTCGTATTATTATCCTCAGAATTTCCAGCTGCTGCTCAACTGTGAAGTTGTCATTGCTACACAATAAACAAGCACAATAAACTGAGTTACATTTACAGTGTGGGGGAAAGGTCTGTGAGTAGGGGATGAAATGTCTTTCAAACTTAAAAACTTAGAGAGATTTAAGTATGGGATTGCTTGGGGATAGTGCAGACAGGACATCATCTGTGTGCTGTGCCTGAAATCTGCTGTGTTGCCGTTGCAGCTCTCTATACCATCATCACTTTCCCCTTCTTGTTCGCGGTTATGTTTGGAGACTTCGGGCACGGGCTGCTCATGTTCATATTTGCACTCCTGACAATACTGTATGAAAACCACCCTAGGTTAAAAAGAGCACAAGATGAGGTAAAAGGAATTACAAATTATTTACTTCCCATCCAGCCAGATCATTTGAATAGTCACTGTATCTGAAAAGTACTGCTTTTTTGCATGGGTACTTATTAGGCTTTTTTCCATTCTTTTAGGATTTTCTGTGTTAAAAGACCCCATATTCCATTAGATTGATGTAATATTTTAAACTATTCACTTTCCTTGAAAGATCAGAAATAATCAAGTTGTAATGAAAGACTTAGAAAAAATTGATGCTTTTAAGCTTGTTTTTATTTCTACCAGGGCTACTCAGTGATGTGTTTTACAGAATGTCATTACAGTGACAGTGTGAGGAGAAAATGATTTTTCAAATTCCACCTTTTATTGTTTATAAAAAGAGTTGCAGTTTGAAATTTATTAAACTTCACTTAAATTTTTTAACCATATGGGTTGGAATGCAGGAACACCTGCATCTCTTATTAGAATTTTGTTTAATTAAGAATGCCTGCAAATGTGTAATTTCTTATAAAGTAGTGCCAGGAAGGAAATGGCTTTAAAAGACCCTTCCTTAATGTAAGGATGCTGGTGTCTCCGCAGAAGTCTCAGTGTGTGTCATGGGAGCCATGTTCCTTAATGACTGTTCACAAATAAATTTTAGTTTTTAGAAGTCGTTATGTGTCCAAAATTGTGTTTCTCTTAGACATGTTTAGCTAACCTTTGCTCACATAACAGATGATATTTTCTATTTTTTCTTTTTTCCCCAATACTGACAGATAATGAAAATGTTATTTGAAGGCCGGTACGTGATATTGTTAATGGGGCTGTTTTCTATATACACTGGATTGATCTATAATGATATTCTCTATTTTTTCTTTTTTCCCCAATACTGACAGATAATGAAAATGTTATTTGAAGGCCGGTACGTGATATTGTTAATGGGGCTGTTTTCTATATACACTGGATTGATCTATAATGACTGTTTTTCAAAGTCAATAAATATATTTGGATCTGGATGGAATGTTTCAGCAATGTATGAAAAGGTTTGGAGGTAAGCAGCATGTTTGGTATACCATTAAACCAGAGATTTCCTGCAGCAGTTTAACCCTTTTGTTCACATGTTTTAACTATCCTGCTATGGGTTATCTTTACATTGATGTTTAGGTTTTATTTTCTAGGTGTGTATGTATGTCTATATAAAGATTTTCAGAGGAATAGAAAACACAGGTCTAGTTTTGGACTTACTTGTCCTAGGTCATGCTTCTGGAATGAATAGCTGAGTGGCATTTGCCTATACTACAAGAAATTACCTATTAATGAAGTAAATTAATTACCTGGCAATCACTAGTCTCTGCACAGCTTTTCTTGATAGTAAAAAAAAGAAGAAAAAAAAAATTAATCTATGTGAATTGCCAAATCTACTTTTTCTCAGAGTGGGATAACCTCACTGATTTGAGGTGTCAGGACCCTCTGGTATTTAAATGTTCACACTTGCATATCATGGTGCCTTACAAAACAGGATGTGGCTTCAGAGTCAAGACCACTGGCTAAAATTTGAATGGGTTGTGTGTGCTGTGATAATTAAAAACTGTATGAAAATAAAGTAGAAACTTCCCCAAAAGCAAAACAGAAAAAAAAGGTAGCAGTTAGTCTTTGAATGTTTGACAGTGTTTTTTTTGCAAAAGCAAATTATGAACTTTTAAAATGAAACTTTGTGTTCTAGGGGAATGTGGAATAAAATCCATGAACTTTGTTTTGAAAGATAGTGAATGTGAATTAAGCCCAGATTGTGAGGTTCTAGGTGGATTTTTTTTTGCTATTGTTTGTATTAGTCAGGAGTTTTGTGCTTAGAAACCCTTCCAATCTTTTAAAGTCTGACAGTCAGTGGGTTAGGTAAAGGAGAGCGGGAGCAGTGTCCTGCAGAACTGAAGGTATATTGTCATTATGTTTAAAGTGTCAAATCTGAGTGTGTTTTTCTTTCACGGCAGTGATAAGGATCTGGAAGCTAATAGGTATTTAGCACTGGATCCAAATGTTTCTGGTGTCTACAATGGAGCTTATCCCTTTGGAATTGATCCGGTTAGTTTCATTCTTTTTAATTGTCCACTTGTGATGATCAGTCTTTGTCCATTAGATATTGGTAAGTGTATGAGTAAGATAAATCTGACTAAGAAAAAAATACATTTCTGTATTCTCTGTTTAACAGCACCTTTTCTTCTGACAAGTCAAAGATTGAACTATTTTTACAAAACTCAAATTTCAGTTGTGATCTCCATTTGAGGTAGAACTCTAGTCCCCAGTAGAAAAAAGATACTGGTTTATTCCTCCTGTTATGGTGTTCATCAATGCTGGTTTGGTGTTTTCTTCTTCAGATATGGAATTTGGCAAGCAACCGTCTCACTTTTTTAAATTCATTCAAAATGAAAATGTCTGTGATCTTTGGAGTGACTCACATGACATTTGGAGTTGTATTGGGGCTGTTTAACCACTTGTAAGTACAAGAAGTTAAAATAATAGCAACATTGTATTTTTTGTCAGGTCTGGAATGATAACAGTTAATTTTGTAAGAGAAACTGGAATTATTTTCTGAGAACAGAATAAGAGTAATTGTGAAAACTTCTTATTAAAAGACAGTAATGGAGACGTCTTCCTTTACATATGCAAGATGATGGTTCAATATTATACTAAAAAATCCCCAAACAAAATAATACAAGACTTTATTCACTTGTTGGTAAATAAAAATATGTGCCTCTTACAGTTTTTTTTTCCACTGAACTACCTGATATAATTTCACTGAATAAAAAGAAATCAGCTCTGGACTGTAATTTCAGTCTTGCTATTTAAAAGTGCTTTGTTTCATTGAAATCATATTTGGGCCGTGGTGGTAAAACTTACTTTTATTTTTTCCACATTTCTACCTTCCAGGCATTTCAAGAAGACCTATAATATTTATTTGGTTTTTATTCCTGAACTTTTATTCATGTTGTGCATATTTGGCTACCTGGTGTTCATGATCTTCTTTAAATGGTTGGCGTACTCTGCAGAGAACTCCACAGCTGCCCCCAGTATTCTGATACAGTTTATTAACATGTTCCTGTTTCCTAGTGGTGAAACAAAGAGCTTCTTCAGTGGCCAGGTGAGTAATGCTCTTCCAAGCTTTTGGAGAGCCTGTGTTCCCTGTGCAGATAATACTTTAAAGGAAAAGGGGATGGCTTTTCCTACTTTGGATTTTGTGATCTAATCTAATTTTCCTCCCGCCCCCAACAGGTTCCTCTGCAGAATTTTTTACTTAGTGTTGCTTTTCTGTGTGTTCCTGTAATGCTGCTTGGTAAACCACTTTATTTGTACTGGTTGCACAGTGGAGGCCGAGGCATAAGAATGTACAGGGTAAGTACTGAAAGGCACTCACACGTTTCCTCAGTGCAGGAGAATTCAGCTGCTGTTTTGCTGCACAGAGTATGTCCTTATGGGTATTTCATAGAATGGGATGGGTTAGAAGGGAGTTTAAAACCCATCTTATTCCACCCTCTGTGGTGGGCAGGGACACCTCCCACCATCCCAGGTTGCTCCAAGCCCCTCCAGCCTGCCTTGGACACTTCCAGGGATGGGGCAGTCACAGCTTGTCTGGGAAAACTGTGCCAGGGCCTCACCACCCTCATAGGAAAGAATTTCTTCTGTATATCTATATTCAGTTTGAGCCCATTACTCTTGTCTTAGCAGTTTCTGCTCAGTTTGGAAAGTTTTGGACTGAAACATGTAATAGTACTTCATTCCTCTAAATCTTTTGGCCTTTGCCTGTGACTACTTTAAGTAAATTTAAAAAGTGACAGTGGCAGCCTGCTTGAAGAGACAATACATTCCCATTTTGCAGAGTGGCTACAAGCTTATCCGAAAAGAAAGTGAAGAAGAGCTTTGTCTCCTGTCATGTCATGATCTCGAAGAAGGTGTCACTCACTCAGACAGCGGGCACAGAGAGGGGGATGCAGAGGAGGTAATGTTTTTACTTAATCTCTGGTTTCTATGTTCTTAAAAGCAAATTAGAAGTGGGCAGTCAACAGATAACCTGTACATTTCATGCTGGGCAGTTTTGAAGAAACTCACCTGAGCCTTTACAAAGACCTTGGTGCCCAAATGCAGTTTACTTACAGTTCTTTGTTGCTATTTTATCATTATTTTCTGGTGTTTTCAGACTGTTACAGTAAACCACAACCTATCTGTACTAGAGAACAGAAAGAGTGTTTTATTTGTAATTAAGACTCTGCATCTAGGAGTACAGGTTTTCTTATATTGAAGAGTGGGATAAAAATCCTGGGTTTTGTCTGGTTTTATGGCTTCTTAAACTTGAGGCAAGGTGGTGACTGCCCAGCTTCCTGTTAATTAATCTTGGCTTTTCAGCTGGACAAAAGTCTGTGTCTGCAGATTACATCTTGTTATGAGGATTATTGCTAATGGGAGTTGGGGCAGCATTCCTAGTCCCCACCCACTGCTGCTGTTTAGTTTGGGCAAATTTTTAAAGGTCTGGGCAGATTCCACTGATTCCATGTGAATTGAAAGACAAAGAATTGCTTCAGCTTCCTAATGTGCAGAATATGTATGGTTCTTGTCTCACTGGGGTAGTAGACTCTTGTTTCATGTGTATAGAAAATACAAGAATTATTTACTCAAAATGTATTATACAAAGTGTTGAAATACAACATTCAGATAAAGTAAGTGTTGAAATTTTCAGTAATACCAGTTTTGAAACTCTTTATTAGTAACAATATTTATATTTAGATCTTAAATAAGATCTTTAGATCTTAGTATTAATGTGGTTCTCTTTCTATCAGTAGCATTACTGATAATTACCCCTGCTTTTAAAGATGAAAAAATTGATATTGTAAACTTAGAACCTCAATGGAATGGGAATTAGAACCATGGCTGGTTATGATACTTAAATTTTTCAAGTGTTAGATCATATTCCTTGTGGAAAACATAAATTGCATTTGTTTTTATCTGTCAACAAGGTAATACTGAAAAACTGTAACATCTGATGGTTTTAAATGTTCTCTCTGTAATAAAGATCTTCTACATGGCACACTTTTTTTACTTGACATGAAATCAATTTATTACTCTTCAATGGAATTCTTCTTCCATGTAATAAGGATTTGCAGATGAATTTTTGTTTTCTCATGTTTTGTTCTCAGTGTTGTTAAAATTGACACAAATCTATTTTTATCTTTTAGCTGAACTTTTCAGATGTTTTTATGAATCAAGCAATTCATACCATTGAATACTGTCTGGGATGCATCTCTAACACAGCCTCATACCTGAGACTGTGGGCATTAAGTCTTGCTCATGCACGTAAGTGGGGGTGGGTTTTTTGATATTTTTTGGTTTTTTTCCCTACATCTGTATTTTTAATCATGTTAGAGGGAGGCTGGCCTGTTCCATTGATACTAGTATGAAATACACTTTTTCTTAATTAAAAAAAAAAAAATCCCTATTTCACCTAATCATGATCTATGGAAGCCTCCAAACTAAAACTGTGACTTTATGTACAATATTGCTCTCAGTAGGTCTGATTGTGACACTGAGGTGTATCTTTAAACATTTGAGGGGATGGGGGCAGCTCTTTGGGGAGGGGGATTGCTTATAGTTCCCATGTTCAGCAGGTGCTCCTCTGTTGGTTAATTGAGCAGGGCAGAGTGGCTCAGTGGGTGAAGGCACTCAGTACCAACATTAATTTTGGAAACTTTCTGGTTTTTATTAGAGTTATCAGAAGTTCTGTGGCAGATGGTGATGAGAGTGGGTCTGCGTGTGGATACGAAGTACGGTGTCTTGCTGCTAATCCCTGTGATGGCATTCTTTGCTGTGCTGACAGTTTTTATTCTGCTGGTCATGGAGGGGCTTTCTGCTTTTCTCCATGCTATACGACTTCACTGGTACGTTCTCTTTCTCTATATACCACTTCAGCATATACTGGCTTGTTTAAGGGGAATTTCTATGGTAAAATTTTAGGTGTCTTATTAAAAAGGGAAAGTGTAAAATTCAACAGCCTCATTGTTACTGAAATACATTTATTTAGTTATATTAAATAAATGGCTTATTAGTTGGATTTGATTGTTCCTCTGGAATATTTTCAGTAGATTCAAATATTATATTGGCTTATGATGCATTTTAACTTCAACCACATTCACAAAATATAAGTACACTTGATTTGTAGTATTGCAGCTTTTCATAATGTAGAATATTAGTAACTTGTATAAGTATTTTTAATATCATTCTGGTTATCTCACGATATGTTTTCAGTCTGTTTATTTGGTTCAACAGAACATTTATATTAGTGAGTGGGGCTGCCAGCCCTTAAGTATTTTAATCCTTTCTTAGTCTTGGTATCAAAAGCTCTGCACTTTGGAGTGAATTCAGAGGATGTTTAGTTTGAAATCTGATGAAATTTACAACTTAAACAAAGGCGTATAGTCACCAAAGACAGGAGGTGGAGCTACGTACATGACAGATTGTCCTCATGATATTGCACGTTTGCAAAATAATTGGTTACAACTCACTCAGAAACAAATGAGTAACCCAGAAGTAAGAAATGAGCCTTTACAGCCTGGTTTAGTGCCTGTGGGTCTCCTGAGAAACAGGAGTTAAGCAATAAAAATAATCAAGTTAGCCTGGGACTGCTATGGGAAGGTTAAATAGCTGCACAGAGAACAAGTGAGAGGATTGGAGCTGGTTTTGCTCAGCTTCTTGGGTTGCACGGTTCTGTCCCTTGACATCTAATTTTGGATTCATGTACAGATTCTGTTTTTTTGTCTCGTTTCAGGGTGGAATTTCAGAACAAATTCTACTCCGGTGGAGGATACAAGTTTACGCCTTTCTCTTTTAAGCACATTTCTTTACATTTTAATAAAGATGGTGCATTATAATTTGGCTGCTGTCAGCAGAAATGTTTGAAATTGTCTGCAAGTAACTGTGATTGGATCTTGCCTATGAATGGTTTCTTGTGGAACAAAGTGGTTTTCACTGATTGCCTTATAATGCAGCCAAACAATTCTGTAAAACATACCTCCCATAGAAAGACATAGCAGATCTGGAGCATCTTGTAAAATATATAGATATAAAATGTACATTTTTCTTGAGAAACTAATGTTGTAAATTAATTTTATTCTTAAAAGAAAAAAAAAAGTTGTTACTGCTTGTCCTGAAACCCATGTAGGCATTTTTTTTGAGTCTCTTTATTTTCTTGAATAGTTACTTTTAAGTTATCTGAAAGACTTTTCATTATATTAAACATTCATTATTAATCACGTACTTAACCCAGCTGCATCTTGTGCACTTTGGGAACCATTCAACAATGCAATAGAAGCAATGTCTGTTTTCAGTCTGTATTCCAGGATGATTATGTAGTGTAAATTTATACACACCAATGCAATGTGCTCTTTTTTGGCCATATTTAAAATTGCACTGGAAATGTTATCTCTTCATTCTGGGTTCTGCCTAGAGTTACTACTTTAAGCTTTTGGAAGCCACACTGATATTTATATTTATATTTAATGTTATGGAAGAAGGCAGGATTTACAAGTATTACTCCTCTTTTTTTCCCCTGTAGTGAGGAAAAACTTTTGCACATGGAATAAAGAATTGGCCTCGATCCCTGTTTCTGTTTGGCTCTAAGGACACACAAACAGTACTCCCTGGTAGAACTTAATTTATACTGCATAGGTGGACAGGGGTCGTTTTATATTATTTTTATATCAGTTTGAAAATGGGGATATTGCCATGATATTTTAACATCTGTGCCATACGAACAGCACAAATTAAATTTTGCACTTGTTTCATACGAATTCCCAATAAAGCCTCGTTTGCGCTGTGCCGAGCGGGCCCTGTGTTTGTCCGTACCCTTTTCCCTGCCTCAGGCACCGCTGTTCCCGTGAGGGGCGGCCGGTGCCGGGGAGAACCGGCGCTCGTGAGGGACGGCCGGTGCTGAGGGGAACGAGCGGCCGTGAGGGGCGGCGGATGCCCAGGGGCCTCGGAGCTCGTGAGGGGCCGCCCGTGCTGAGGGGAACGAGCGCTCGTGAGGGGCGGCGGGTGCTGCCGGGAGCGAGCGCTCGTGAGGGGCGGCGGGCGCTGAGGGGAACGATCGGCCGTGAGGGGCGGCGGGCGCTGAGGGGAACGAGCGGCTGGTGCCGAAGGGAAGCAGCGCGGCCGGTGTTGAGAAGGAGCGCCCGCGACGGGCGGTAGCACGGGGCGGGCTCTATACGACAGCACGGCCGCTCGAGGCGCCTCCTGAGGCAGGCACGGAGCCTCCCGAAGCGGGCTGAAGGCGGGCAGCAGCCATCGCTCCACCCCGCACCGTTGCCGTGGCCACCGGGAGGCGTCGGGCCGGTTGCCGCCATGAGCCTGGACGACGTGCGGGTGCGGTGGCTGCGGGACCGAGCGCTCTCCCTGCTGGGTCTGAGCGATCCGGTGCCTTTCGAGGAGCTGCTGAGCCGCGGCGAGGATGCGCGGGTCGTGCTGCGTTTCTTCGGCCTTGGCGCCGAGGGCAGCGAGGATGCGAGCGGGGCGGGCACGGCGCTGCTGCTGCTGCGGGCCGAGCGGCCCGGCCCGGCCGGTGAGGAAGGGTTGGGAGAGGGTCCCCCTGCCCCGGGCCGCTGAGCTCTCCCTGGACACTGCCTGGCCCCGGCTCCCTCTTTCCCCCTCCCTCAAACCCCTCTTCGTCCCATCTGCTGAGTCTCAGCTCCTGACCCCTATTTTTACCCCTTTTCCTGCCTTTCCATCCCTTGGGCTGTGTTCTCCTGAATCCCTTCTATCCCAGCCATTTCTAGAATTTTGTCCCCTCTATTTGTGGGGTTTGCATCATCCCTCTGCAGTGTTATATCATGCTTTCCTCCCATTTTGCATTTGTGCACTTGCAGGTGGCAAGAGTGAGCGTTTCTATGTGGCTTTTAATGAAATTCCCGAAGAATTTGTGTCAAATTCTACTGTGTATTTTCTGAGAGACACCAAAGGTATGTGCCCTGAAGAACTGCAGCCTCAGCGTTTTCAGTTTTGCATTAAACAGCCCTTTCCATTGTGAAGATATGATAGAGACAGGGACTCAGGTTAGTGCACATCCAACTTACTTAACTGGGTAGGAAAACACTCAGAATAGAGCCAGGGCTGTCATTTAACAGCATTTCTGTGCAAGATTTTCCTCCTCTGTCTGTAGAGTAAGAGTTCAAATCAAGCCACTGTACTTTTGAACAGAAAACTAAATTCTAACTATCAGACTGACTTGTAAAGACTTAGAACCAGGTGATGATGCTGAAGTATTTTTCTGCCCTTTCTGAAAATGTATTTGCACTAAAACCAGCACTAGTTTTGAACATGACTTGCACCAAACCTAGTAGTGTTTTATTGGAGTTTTAACTTATTATGAAAACGACTTTATACTTTCTGTATTAATTAATTAGATTTGTACTAATTTTTTGTATACTGTTTAGAAACAGTTGCTGTACCTAAAGACCTGACTGAAGCTAATGAGGTTCTTCCTCGAGTCATAAAGTCTGGTATGCTGACTGATGATACTCTCTTGATGCTTAAGAATGCCATCTCACAGGTAAATGAGTGACAGCTTTTATATATGGAATCTTGAGTGTATCTAGGAGTGATTTGCCTATTTAGTATTATATGGACTATGCATAATAAATATTCATTTAGTAAGTGACCTTCATATGCCAAAATGAAGTATTTGTGAATGGTTATTTGATATTTTGTTTCCCCATTTTTTCCCCCAGTTGAGAATCGTTTAAGAGTGTGAAACCAGACACCTCTATTTCTGTGCTCACTGACTTTCATAAAGGCATGCTGGAGCTATTCCCCTGCAGAACTTGAGGCAGAGAAAATGATGCTAAGGATGTGAAATGGAAGGAGATACACTTAAATTAAATTTAAGAACAATATCTGATGGTTAAGTGAATTGCTTGTAAGCTTTTTTTAGTATGGACCATCTGATCTGTGGCACCTGTTTCAATCCTAGCAGCCTTCACCAGCTCTCTCCCATGGTCAGCAGCAGACTGAGAAAACTTCCTTTGATTCAGACAGTGAAAACACAGATTCTGAAGAAGTGAAATTACCAGAGACTGAGCCTAGAAAGTCAGTGGAGGACTCTAGTACTCTAATGGGGAGTGAAACTCAGCTGAGCATACCAGGTGAGGTGAATGTTTTGCCTCTGCCAGCACTGTGGTGATTAGAGCACATGGCAGTAGAACGAGGTTCACCTGAGAGTGGCTTTATGTAGAAAAACAAATAGATTTGATTAAAGCTGCTCTTTGCTGATACCAGCTGTGCTTTTCCTGCCCTGAAGCATAGCAGGCAGTGTGGAGAAATGGATGAAATCAGTGATAAATCTTTCAAAGAGTTTGGAGTAAGGGTAGGAGAGGGGGTAGACGTATCCAGTGGTGCCACGTTACCAGTGCTGCCAGAACAAAACAGTTCATTCTGTGTGTGTTTTCTTCCAATAGAACATCTTAAACTGGAGATGCCCACTGTAAATCTAGATAGAGAAGTGGCTGTTCTTGCCTCAGTTCCAGGAGTGGTTCAGTCTCTGAAACATTGTGCAGTGACCTGGCAGAAATTAATATCTGGAGTTCTGAAGGAACAACTGAAAAAGGTTCCACAGGTAACGTTGCCTGTAACACCAAGATGCTTTTATTCCTGGAGACTTTGCTTCATTTCCCCACAAGAGCTGTGTTAATTTTTAATTCCTCTTCATGTTTGATTGTTGGAAGACCATTTACTAATTCTTGAAAAGGAGAACAAAAGTAGTGAGGAACTGTGTGGCTCTGGGAAGTAGAATATAAATAAAATATGAAGTAATTCACTGCAGATCCCACCCACACAGGACAACTGTGGAAAACTAAGGGGCTTTTGTTATCTGCTCTCTTCTAAAGAGCAAAGAAATACTAAAAGCTGCACTGAGTAATTTTTTTTTTTAATAGACAGCTATATTTTTTCTTTTTTTTGCAAAAAAAATGATCTCAAAAGCAAGAATTCTTATTTTCAGGTTTTGAGTCTGCAAATATATGTATAACTAATACCATTAAACATGCTGAGGGATTTTATGTCTATAAAGTTACCTGTGCAAAAGCCATAAGCTCAGGGATATACTCCCCATAAGCAGTTTCTTTCAGTCTGTGTGTAACTCTTTATTTCAGGATCTTCTTCTCTCTGGCTTTTTACATGGTTGAATCATATCAAGTTTATCTCAGCATAAAGTTTATTGAAAAGAAGGAACAAATATAATCATGATTATAAATATTCACTCTTGCATAATGGTAATTCATCTTTTTGTATTTGATTCCACGTTACTTGTAGGGTAATGGTCCACTTGCAGAGATTAACCTTTGGCATGAAAATAATGCTACTTTAAGGGCTCTTACTGAACAAATAAAGCTTCCAGAGGTGCAAAAAGTCTTGGAAATACTACAGGAAGCTGAATCTGAGTTTTCTGGAGGTTTACAGATAGTCTTAAGTGAACTCAAAAAGCATCACATGGAAGCGCAAGATAATGCTAAGTTTCTCTCAACTCTCGAACGCCATTTGAAGGTACCTGCCCTTGAGAAAACTTGGTCAACTTTAAACTGTATTTACCTGAGTTTGGTTTCTCTGTAATAATCTCTTGTTTATTTTTTCACTTTTTAGCAGCAATAAAAATATACTCTAGATTAAGAAATTATATTTAATTTTTAAGAAGGGGTGCTTATTTTGTATGAGTTTCAATGGTTCTAATGTTTGAAAGCTCGGAGCTGTGAGCACTTGGTTTGTAGTCCAATCTTCGGAGTTTTGATGGCATAGCTGAACTGGAGAGAACAAAGATTTCTCTACTCCATTTTTTAGGTAGTTTCCACAAATTACAGCTGTTGTTTCAAAGTTTAAACTGTATTGAAGATCATCCAAACAAAGAGTTGAACTAAAATTTAAAATCAGGACCTATAATCATTTGGAGCAAAAGGTGCAGATTTGCACATCTTTAACCATGTATATTATTTAGGCAGCAGGATGTCTCCTTGTCCAGGTTATTTATTTAATATTCTTACAGACTTTCATAACCTGAGGCATTTACAGAACAAACATTAGTTTACTGAGTATGAATTTTATTTTTTCATGACATCTTACCCACAATTTGCATTTCATAGAATTTATCAACTGGCACTGGGGTTGATGTTCTCTCCAATGTCATCCCTTCCCTGCTGAATGCCCTGAGGCTGGTGTGGATCATGTCACAGCACTACAACAAGGATGCGCGCATGGTGCCCTTCTTGGAACGAATTTCCTGGGAGATTTCCCAAAGAGTGCGCAGAGTTGTGGATCTGCAAACACTCTTTAAGTAGGTGCTGGGTTTCTCTTTAACTGGGCTGTATTTGTTAAAAGCTTTGCTTGTCTTACACAAAGTGCAGTGGATGATACTTCCACCAAAGAGGTGTCCATATTTTTCAACCATCTGAAGTTGTATTAGAAGGTCAATTAAAAGTCAATCTATTTTGTAATTTTCATAAATTACTAAATCAGCCCTGAAGATATAGGTTCTTGTTCTCTTTTGTATTGAAATAACATGAACCAATGAAACAAATAGAAAGATAGAGGTAAAAAAGTGGCATAAATGTAACCAAAATCACTCCTCAAATAATATCTCCTTTCACAATCACACTGAAAATAAGTTATAAGTTTTGCCTAGATCTTGTATAGTTAGAAGCTGCTAAACCAGGGTATATTATTCCAGTTGAGATACGATTTTTTAATCTATAGTATTTCTATCTATAATATCTTAACTGTGTTGATTTGATTAATAGACAAGACACAGCTGCTGCAAAAAAGAAAATAACAGAAGCCAAAAACACTCTTGAACAATGGAAAAAATGTTATTTTACTACTTGTATCCAAGTTGAAGAGTCAGGAAGTAAGCGATACTGGAAATTTGATGTGAAACGTTTATTTGAAAAAACAGATTATATGGTTTCAATCTGTCAAGATCTGTATTATATTTTTCAGGTAGGAATAGAGACAATAAATAAAAAAATTGTTTAATCACTGTCTTCTTCTGTAGAGGAGATTCTTTTGTGTTGTAGGTGTAGACTTGTTAACAACTTTTGGTTTTGTGTTTGAGACCTGAGCCGTGCCTTTGATTTCAACAAAACTGTACTTAATGCTGGAGGTGGAATAACTTTACTCCAGGTACTGGGTGGGGAAAGGTGCCACTGTGTACCTGGTGTGAACATAAGAGACTTGCAGCAACTGTTTCACACATTTGTCATTTTCATGGGTTGCCACCTTAATGAGGTAGATAAAATACCATTTAAGTATACTATAATATAAAATTTGGCCATCTGTCAATCTGTGTATTAATTGCAGCATAACGTATGAATGGAGAGATGCTGTGTTTAGGCTAATTTAAATCAGGGTAATTAGCAATATGGACAATCAATAAACTGTGTATAAAGTGGAGTGAAAAGGACTAATAACTGAGTATTATCTGTTATAACAACTGAAGTGCTGGGCTTGTAGATTGTTGCTGTGTTTTTTCAGTGTCTCATATTGAAATATTTGAAATTTAAATCACAGCACAAACTGGTGATTCTCTGAGTGACTGATATTTTTTAAAGGAAAAATTTAACAATAATGTGTTAAGTGGAAGAAAAAAATATTAAAAAGAAACTTTTATGGTATGTTCTCCTGAATGAATAGGTCACTGAAGAGCTTCACAATATATTTATTCCTGAACTGATAACTGTGACAGAAAATCCAAAGGGTGTTGATGAGCTACAGAGAGAAGTAAATATAGTGATTAGTCCTATGGAAGACCTGGCCTTTGACCCTTTTAGCATGGAAAATGCACGTGACTGGGCATTTGTTATGGAAGAATTTAGAGAAGATGTTCTGGTAAGTACCATATACTGTGATTGCCAAAAAATAGTAAAAATAAGCTTGACTGCTCTTATTAAAAAGTATTTTCATTTTGCCACCCTTTCTTGGTTTTGCGGAATGAATTTCTAAGTGACAGGGTTTCTTTGCTTTCTTCCTTTGTTTAGGATATTGAAGAAAAGATGACAAGATTTATTGATGAATCTTTTGCAACCCTTCGATCAGCAGAAACTGCTTTTGACATGCTGTTAAAGTACAAACACCTCCAGATTCCTGAAACTATTAATAAGCAGTTCATGAAAAAGTTCAGTGTTGTTTTGGAGCAGTATTGTAAAGAGGTATTCAATTTAGGGATTTCTTATCCAGTACATGAAGTTCTTTACCTAACGAAAATCATAAATCTGTATATGTCTAAGTATCTGTGTGGTGTCACTTACTATGTAAAACACTGAAAACTTTTATAAATAAACATGATAATCGCTCTCTTTTTTTGGAACCAAGTTGGAGAAATAGTCTGGGTAATTTGCTGAAATGTTGTGCACATCTGTATATGTGAGCACTGTGTGGGAACAGGAGGATGCTCTGAATGCAAAAAGGCTTGTGGCTATTCCTGCACCTTGTAAACAGCAGCACAACCTTCCTGAGAAAATGGATCTTTTATACCCTACAGCTTTCTTGTAATGACCAAGTTCATGATATTATTAGAAGGTGTCACAGATCAACTTTGGAAGGCTAGAATGTAGAAGACTGTATGTTGGAAAGATTTTAATCTCAGCTTTTTCCTTGATATTTCAAAGAACATTAAATTTAACAATAAAACATAATCTTACAGAACATGCTGGAATAATGGCAGTTCCACAAGATAGAGAAATAAAGACAAAATAATTATTTTTATCCTGCTGCTGGAATTAGCTTCAGAACTTGTGCTGTGTATCAGACAGTGATCATGGACAAGCAGTGGGAAAATGATTCCTTGCAGTATTTTATTCTCTTCTAGGTTGAAATAGTTGAGCAAATCTTCGTTCAGAACCTCAAGGATCCACCTCTGTACAAGAACCATCCTCCAGCGGCTGGAGCAATATCCTGGTCCCGATCCCTTTCCCATCGGATCAGACACACCATTACTCGATTCCAAGAAGAAGAGGAGTTGCTTGCCTCTAAACGTGGACAGGAGGTATGTTGGGTCTTTTGGTACTTGATGAAGGAAGAAACCCTTTTGTTACACACTTCTAAAGATGTGAAAGTGCTCTCTTGTGAGGGGAAGTCCCAAGTCTTTACACACAGCAAGCCATGTTAGATGTGAAAACTGGATTGAAACCTTCCCACTGTTTCCCAGGGAGACAGTGATGGAATCAATTACATAACTCAAGAGCCCAAATTCTCCAGTGTCTGCATTAATTACAGGGTGTTACTTGTTCTCTTATCTAATAAAAAGCAGCAACCATATTGAGAGACCATATTAGGACAGGTTAGTTAAACATTTCTCATGATCTTTAAAATGAGTTACACAGAGTTGTCCTTTCTAGGTGCAACAAATATATCTCCAAGTGACCAAGAAAATGGAGGAGTATGAAGCTCAAAAATACTGTCAGTGGAGAGACAGGGCAGAACACGTGCTTCCATTGCTACTGAAAGATACTCTACTGACTCTTGTCACTGATGGGGCTGCAACAAATATTAATCCAGAGACTTCTGAGCAGGTGAAATGTAGGAAGATTGTGTACCAGGCTTCTCTGAGGGGAAAAACTGAAACCTACTTAATGGTCAGCGAGAATTTTCTGAGAGTAATATTTTAAACACGGATTTAGAAAAAGTTCTGAGCTCAGAATTGTTTGTGGTCCTTTATAAGACATAGTTCCTGAATCACCTGGCAAATGATTGAATGTTGTTTCTCTGTGTGTACTTCTTTGCTGTAGTTCCTGTTAATTTTTAGGTTTTGGTACAACATTTTTGGGACATTGCTACAGTACTTGAGACTGAAGTTAGATAGAGGCAGGTTTCCAGTAGATATCTTGGAGAATCCTGTTCCTACTAAACTTTTGTCTGACTGAATTTCTACTGGGATTTCTGTTGTAACTGGTTGCAGCAGTGTGTAAACAGAGGTGTTCTGGTTTGTTTTTTGTGATTGACAACTGAAAAGGTAGTTCTGTGTAATTTCTGAACCAAGAACGCTGAGGCTACTATCAAATTTTAAAGGTATTTCCATAAGGTCTGAATGTCAGTCATTCTGACTTTCACCTTCTGCCTTATCAAATGTCTTCAAAAGCTTACCTTTACCTTGTAATGTAAGTTTGTTGCTCCTCTCTTTTCTGCTGCTTCCTTGTGTTGTAGAGCTCTGTAACAGACGAGCCTGTCACCATCAGGAAAAGTGTTCACTTCGCTCTGAATTTTTCTCCTGAAATCCAAGAGATTATCATTGAAACCAAGTACATGGAACAGCTAGGGCTGCCAGTCCCAGAAATGGCGAGATATGTGGCTTTACAGGAAGACAAATACCTTGGGTAAGGCTGTAACAGAATATCTGCTCACATGCAGGCTTATGGCTGCCTTTCAAGTGATTTCACTCCAGGAACAGGCCCTGAGTCATCACATTTTGGAAACGTGAGACCCCTTAGTGATTCTTTTTATTTAAGGGTACAATTTCTAACGGCCATGTTGCACTGATAAGCTTTTCTCTGGCACTCTTTGCATCCTTTGTGCTGTAGGACTGTTATACAAATTAAAAACTTGTCCAAACCTGAGAGGAAAATAATTTGCAATGGATTGTTTCTGACATTTAGATTTCAGCTCATTTAAACACACTATTGCATTCTTCCTGTACAGCCTTGGATAAGTCAGTTGTGTCCAAATTATCACAGACATTTAGCACACAGATGTGCCAATAAGTCCCTAAATGGATTTTAAAGTTCACCTGTTCAGTTCACTAATGTGCTGCAAACTGGGACTGTCTCCATAACTTTCTGAGATGGGGCAGGAGAGGTTTGTCCAACTACTATTGGAGCCATATGAAACTTTTCTTTGCTTTTAGTGGGAAATAAATTACTTTTATAATCAATACATATTCACTGGTTAGTTCTGCAAATTTTGCTTTATATAGAAGTCTGAATAGAACAATGGAAGTTCTCTGCTCTTTGGTGGAGTTTGTAGCCATTTTTCCAGAAAATCATAATTTTTGTGTTTTGATTTTTTGTGTTTCTTACATTCCTTAGGTACACAAATAAATTGAAAGTCATGCTGAGTCGCTATCACAAATTAATGGAGATGATGAATGAAGCAGAAACCAAACTTCTTGATCACTATGTCAAAGAACTCTGGAGAATATTGAAAGCAGGACACAAAAGGCTCACGTGGAAGTCTGTAGGTAATGGAGATACTACTTTAAAATGGCCTTACATGTTTATTTTTAGTTTAAAAATTCTCAGTTCTGCAATCTGTTTTTTATGGTGGCAGAACATATGATCCATCCTCTTGCCACAGGGGCAGAACAGCAGGTTAGACAAACTCTGATCCAGGAGGTATTTCTTGTGTTTTTATTATATTTAAAACACTGGAGATGGTTAGAAACCCTTAGCTAAAAGCTGTAAGGGAGCAAGATGAAGGATTAGCTGAGAAAACATCTAATCTATGGTTTTACAGAACTGTGGGTCATTCTTAGAGATAAAACATGTCTGGTTATGGCAATTTTGATGCATTGGTGAAATACTTGTTAAAAGAGAAAGAAACCAAATGGCTCTGATTTATTTCAAGGTATTGGTGAATTTATTGTCCAATGTACGCAAACCATTGGGAGATTAGAGTTACTTGTCCATCAGATTCATCATATTTCTGAAGACATAAGCAGCAAACTTTGGTCCATAGAATCAACAAATCTCTTTAAGTTTCCACATTCAAAAAATGGTGACAAACGTCCTGGTAAGTCTTTATATTTTAATTTCCAAGCTCTGTGGTGTTTTGTTTTTCTCTATCTGCTACTTGGTGGTTTTAGTTGCTAAGATCAACCCTTTTAATTGTTACCAAAACTGGTTGTAGTAGTAATTCAGGGTGTAACAGAGGATGGAACTGGTTTCCTCAGATGGAAATGGCAGTGAGCTGGTTGTCTGCCAGATCTCTCTGTCACTTGAGTGGGTGATGGATCAAATTTATTTTAACACTTCATAGTTGTAAAAAGGTTGCTATTAAATAATTGAATCAGATTTAAATCCATATTTCAGAGGGCTGAAATATTAATAAATTAAGCATTAATAAGTTCAGATATTTTTTATCCTTATATAAGATCAATTTCATGTTCACAAATAAAACTCAGGTAATTATTCCAGTGTATAAAACTGTTAGGTCTTTTGCAGTTAATAATGCTAGTTTTTGTATCTGTTGCAGGAGCAAAAGAATTTTTTGACTATGTTAAGTGTGAGCAAGCAAAAGATGTGGAACAACTGGTTAGATAGTATTCTGCAATTCCACAATTGCTAATAGAAGTGGAGAGACGAGTTGCCTATACAAACACTGGCAAATCTCCAAAACTAGCTTCCTATTATGCATATTGGGAAAATAGGATTTATCAGGTGTTGACACAGTTAATTGTGAAGTAAGTGAATTGTTTGCTTTAATGGGTTTCCAGTCATCTTCAGGTTCTCCTGGATCTGTTGATGAGTGTGTGTACTGACATTCTGTTTGAACCCATCAGTGACTGACAATTTGTGGAAGATTTGTGTTTCTACTGATTTTTTTTCTGTGAAGAATGGAGATCTGATAACAAGGTACAGACGAAA
>VYZP01008697.1:0-17035 GCA_013400635.1 Hypocryptadius cinnamomeus | reverse complement strand
TATTAATTAAAAAATTAACATTGGCATGTTGTTGGCAGAAGAGAGAAATAAGACACGTTTGCTGCAATGCGTGTAGTTACACTTCCCTGGTTTATCTCTAAAATCCAGGTTTTCTTCTCCTAAAGAACATGATTTTCAGAACTTGGTGTCTGGGTGCCCAGTGCCTCCCTGTACTGCATGGGGCACGAGTCCAAGAACAAAGGTTTTACTTGTTCTGCACTGGCTGAGGCCAGTGCTGGAGCAAGGTGTTATAAAGGCTTCCCTTACAAGCTAGGTGTTATTGCAATACATCATTGCAGCTCTATTGTAATATCTGTCTAAGCTTCCCAACCATCTCTTCTTCCCATCATCCATGTTCTGTAATCTGATGCATGCTCAGATGACTTTGCCATGATTGCTTGTCTGGCTCTTGCAGTGAAGTTAACCACAGTCTCAGGATCCTTTTGCATCAAAACATCTCCACTCATTCCTTCCAACAGTTTCTTTTAGCAAGTCAAGCTTTGGCATTGAATCAGTTTAGTGGGACAGTTTTTCTCCCAGACACATCAGTGTTTCCAGCTGGGATCAGTGATAACTCAGCTTACAGATCCAACCATACACTTGAAAATTGCAGCCTTTCTAGGGGCATTTTCCTGGGGGCAGCACCTGATTATTTCTATCTTTGATGCTATTTTTTTTCCTTTCTCAGGAATTTACAGGCTTTTAATGCAACTGTTCTTGCAAATGTGCCACTGTTACAAGTAGAAGCTGTTTTATCTGTTCCTGAGATAACCCTGCAACCTAATGCCAGTGAGATTGAAAAAATGACTATACAATCCATCCAAGACTGTGTTGAGGTCACTAAGGTGATTTTTGATAAAGATTTCTTTTTGTTTCCAGAGTTTGCTTGTGATTATAATGAACTAATCTTATTTTATGCTTGGGTAAGCATAAATGTCAAAGGGGAGATTCATATTGCTTTATCTTGAAATCAAAATATCCAGTACATTTTTGTAATTTTACAGACTGTCCTGATTTTACAAACTGATGATCAAAGAAAAAAAAAATCCATATGATTTTTACTCAAGTAAAATTGTCAATGACTTTTAGCAGTTTTGGCAGTGTAAGGACATGATTTGGTTCTATAAATCAGCATACATCAGAAGGAAGTACTTCTCAGATTGCACTGCAGATGTTGCTTTCTGAGGTATGAATAAGCTGGTGGAATAAGGAACATGAGTAGCCTCCTCTACATTACATTACATTAGAAGCAGCAGAGAAAACAGCTCAGAAAATGTTGGAGAAAAGCACCTAGGACAGCAAATACCTAGATTAGGTATCTAACTTAACTGGCAATAATGTAGCAATATCTTCCTGCATAAATAGTTTCACACTGAACTGCTTTCCTGAAAAGAAGCCAAATAATATGACAATGTTCCTGCCCTCTGCTGATGGACAAATGATTCCAGATGTCACCTTAAATAAATAAATTTAGTTTAAGTGTGCTTTTTGTGCTCAGATTTGCTGTTGTTCTCTACTGCTGCATTCAGACTGTTTGAGCCAATACCTTTTCCTCTCTGACATGCTATAATCAGAAGAGATTTTAGAAGCAGGTTGAGTAATGCATGGAAAAGATTTGTTAGGATGAAATGAGCTCTTCTCAAGTTGATGGGAAAGTGTGATCTCTTTTTTGCTGTCAGAAAAACAATTGATTTGAGAAATCATTGCTACCACTTCCTACATAGTGTGCTAAATAATGGTGAACTCCTTTATTGAAAGGGACGAAAGCATTGGAACAGGCTGCCCAGGGAAGTGCTGGAGGCACCATTCCTGGAGGATGTGTAGATGTGGCACATGAGGACATGTATGATTTAGTGGGTGACTTGACAGTCCTGGACTGCTTGGACTCAATGATCTTAGAGGGCTTTTCAACCCAGCTGATTCTGTGAATGATTTAACTAAAATGACTCCACAAGGTAACTGTTTTCTGACCCTGTCTTTAAAACTCTCCAGCACTTTGTACGATGGATGCACGGTACGTGTATTGAATGCCCTCCTCAGCACGTCAGGGTGGATGAAGTTGTCACTTTCAGCTTTTACAGTGATGTCTCCCAGAGCCCTCTGGTAATTGAACAGGCTGTTCTCATCACTCAGAATATCCAAAAACTCCTGGCATCTCTCAGGAAGTGTTTGAACCAATGGAATAAGTATGACCTGCTGTGGAAATCAGACAAAGATGCAGTCCTGGACCGTTTAGCTGCAGAAAAGCCTCCCTGTGTTATCTTTGATGAGCACTTGCAGTTCTATATGAAGGTAGCTCAGGAAGTGACTCAATGGCCCTTGATTAAAGATGAACAATTTATCAGGCTTCAGCTGGCTCCTTTAGCCTCTGCAGTGCAGGAGAATGCTAAAAGCTGGCTGATGTCACTTGGGAAGTTGCTTAATAAGTTAGCAAGAGAGGAGCTCTTCAGCCTTCAAGATGAGATTCAGGTAGGTGTTTTCAGTTTGGTTTTTTCGTTATCTTTATCATATAGACTAAGAAATGAATGTGGTATATTATTTGTTTGTGTTTTGTGTTTGACTCATTATTGTAGTTCTGACAATTGCTTTGTCAGTGTTGATTCTGGAAAGGGTCTTTACTTTTTACAGAAACTATCAGAGAATCTGAATAGACCCCCTGAAACCCTGGATGATCTCAGAGTTGTCCTGAGTGCATTTGGAGTGGTCAGAGACATTGCTGTTGAGGTGGAACTGAGATACTTGGACATTGGGGAGAGATACAGAACTCTGGCATTGTACAATATTCCAGTAAGTGCATGTCTCATCAAACCTTTCAGATCTGAGCTAAGGGCACAAATGCCTCATGTGTGAATGAAGAAATGTTTTCCTTTTAAGCTGTGTTACAGAATTACAGTGTTGTTGAGGTTTGAAGGGATGTCTGGAGACTCTGTAGTCCAGACTCCCTTCTCAAATCACTATGCCCACTTTAAAATGGACATGTGGCATGTGTTTAAATCTGATTAAGGTCGCTTCAGTATTGGTTTTGTGTTTTGCAAATTTGTAATGTGAGCACATATTCCTCACTTTCTTGTGAAAGTGTGTGTCTATTTATGTCTTGTGAGAGGTGCTACTTGTTTTGTTTTAGGTACCTGAAGAAGAGCAAGAAAAGTCTGACAGTCTTAGGGAAGTGTGGGAGACTCTCCTTATGGAAGCAGCAGAAGTCACTCGCAACCTAGATTGTAAAGGAGGTGTAAAAGAAGCATTCATAAAGGTAATACTTGTAATTAGTATAGAAAACAATTAGAAATGGAAACTCTTTAATAGAACTGTTTAAATGATGTTCTTTTTAGGTGACAGAGCAACAAATTGCAGACTACAGCAAAGAGACAGAAGATTTTTTCCAGAAACTCTTGACTGAGGGGCCTGGTGTTGTTGGGGATGACCTTGATAAAGGTAAATGGACTAATGTGTGTGAAGTGATGTTTTGAAAATATTAGTCTTCAGACAATTCAAATTTTATGTAAAACAAGAAAATTATGCTTTCCTTATTAAAATACAAACTCATCAGCCAGGAATGTCAACATTTTTAGTACTGGAACATCTACAGACGATATGCAAATTCTGTCTTATTTCCCGTGATGATCCCTGTGATGATTTATCTGGAAAAATCCCTCTCCTTTCCCAGGACTAGAACTCATGGCTATGTTTGAAAAAGAATTACAGAGATTGGAAGAAAGGCAGCGGGAACTGGGCAGTGCTGAGAAACTTCTGGGCTTGCCAGGAACAACGTACCCAAACTTAATAAAAGCCCAGCAAGATGCAAAAGCTATGAAGCAGGTCTATGACATTTATGCTGAACAAAAAGTGAGTGTCACACTGAGTCTGCAGGGACACACACGTGTTCATGCACAGACACACAGCAAAGATGGGGACACAAGAAGAGGCTGCATTGCCCCCTGGTTACTGTCAACTCTGAAGCCTTTGCATGAAATAATCTATGCCTTGTGAAATGATTTTAATATCATTAGTGCAGCACTGTCAGTGTCTCTGTGGTGGACCAAACACATCCTCTCATCAGATGGGAACAGGCTTCTCCCAGCCTCTAATAATTGTTGAATGGCATTTTACTGCACATAGTTCCTGATCAGTTCAGTGAAACTACTTTTGGATATAGGAAGTGTACAGGTGACAGTGGGTATCTCAGGCTTTAACTATTTTTTAAGAAGTTTTATTTTTCCAAAATTTAAATGCCCGGTAAAGTATGGTTCTGTTCTCCATATTCCCTTTTTACTATTTTTTATGCTAGTGATTGTGTTTGGCTATGAATCTGTCCTGGACATGAACTTGTCTCTCCCTGTGTTTGTAAAATGTTAATACAATTACATTTTGGGGGTCAAAACTGAAAGGAATATGATTTTTTTCCCTTCTTAATGTCCTTGTTTGCAGGCAGCTAAAGAGAAATGGTCTCAGACACTCTGGATAAACCTCAATGTCAAGGTTCTCCAGGATGGAACCGAAGGATTTCTGAAAGCTGTTCGGAAGCTGCCCAGACAAGTGCATGGTATGGCAATATGTAAGCAACTGGATAAAAAACTGAAGGCTTTTCTCAACTCCATTCCTTTGCTGCTTGATTTGAAAAATGAAGCTTTAAGAGAAAGGTTTGTTTTGATTTATTTGCACCACTATATATAGAAGTATTTGATGTGTTTTTTTAGAACTTTCAGTTTCCATTACTGGGGTCATGCCATGTCCTGGAGCTTGGAAATTTATTTCTGCCTAGTGAACTTGTGTAATAGCATGAAAGGTGCTTCAATGACTGGGATAATTTATTTATTCAGATTAGTAGTTCTTATTTAAATGGCAGAATGCTAAACATAAGTTCATTATTATATGTTACAGTTGTTTTTGTTTTTTACTATTATAGTGCTATGGTGTTAAACTGATGTGTCAATTTAAAACAGGCATTGGGAAGACCTTATGGAGAAAACAGGAACAAGGTTTGAAATGAAAACAGAAACATTCACTTTGGAAAATATGTTTGCCATGGAACTTCACAAACACGCTGCAGTTATCAGTGATATAGTTGGAACTGCTATTAAAGAACTTGGCATTGAGAAGGTAATGTATTGAATTATAGAATCATAGTAAAACTAAAAAGACAAGGATGACTACAATCAATTTTATTTAAGATTTTTAAATTGGCATGGCTGCAAGTTTGGCCATCTTCAGGGAGCTGCCCTGAGCTACATGAGCTAGGATTTATAGCTCTGTTAATGAGCTCCCACTGGCACAGGATCCTTGCAGAACTGGGTTTGGCAGCAGCATATTGGATTTCTATGATTGCAGTAAGAAAGTCTTATGAAAATGGATCTGAAGAAGGATCAGTTCTCTTGCTATCATTCTTTGAAATAGATTGCTTCTTTATAAACCAGAGTTAGAAAATCTGCAAAAATTTAGCTGGATTAGCTGTTTCATTTTTTTGCTTAGATTATAGACCTCCAGTTTTTGAAGACTGAAATATGCACCTTTTTGTGGTCACATGCAGGGAATGAAGGAAATAATAGAAACGTGGGAAAATATGAAATTCCCTGTGGAAGTGTACACCAAAGGCACAGAGACACGAGGCTTTATTCTGGGATCTGTAGAGGAAATTTTAGAGACTCTCGATGACAACAATGTCAATCTTCAGAGTGTTTTGGGCAGTCGCTTTGTGGGTCCTTTTCTTTCATCTGCTCAAAAATGGGAAAAAACTCTGTCATTGATTAGTGAAGTAAGCGAGGTAAGAGGAAAGTGCTGGGCTAAATAATTAATGTTTATTATTTGTAATCCAAATTTTCCATTGGATTTCTGTTTCCTCTGACGGTAACATTTGATTCGTAGATCTGGATATCAGTTCAGAGAAAATGGATGTACCTGGAGAGCATTTTTGTTGCTGGAGATATCAGATCACAGCTTCCAGAGGAAGTCAAAATGTTTGACCGTGTAGACCAAATGTTTAAACAGGCAAGTAACTGACTTGTGATCAGCATATTTAGTGCATTTTGCTTCCAGTTCCATAGTTACTTATAGTCTTTTGTGACATGTGTAATACTTGCACAGACGTGCTATAATTCATTGAATATGAGATTGGGGAACCCAGGAATTTTGTGTTTTACTTCACATCTGTCATAACCAGAAGACATCTCCTGATTTAGCTAAGATGGGCAGAGGTGAGATGCTTGGCTGGCAGTATGGAGTAGGCAGAATCTCCTTTTGCTGTCTTTGTTTACAACTTTTTACTTTTACCTTGATAAGAAGAAGCTTAGATGTGTTCCTATTGATTGAGGACCTATGTTCATGCTAAAAAGACTTTCCTGCTTCATGCCACTGTTCCCATACTGAACACATATTCCTGGTATGAATATGGCTTACTTTTCTGTGTCCTATGTGAAAAATTGAGAGAGGACTTTGATTTTGAAATATGATGTTTGATCACTCCTTGAAGTACCATTGTGTACAGGAGCAGAGTCAGGTGTGTGCTTAAGCTGTCCTGACTGGGGATACAGGCTTGTTGGGCTCACACTTGCTTTTACAGTTATATCTCCATAAACACACTACCTTCATGTTTTCATACAGCACTGCAGCACCACAAAACCATTTCATAACTTTTGACTCACTTCTATAAGGACCTGTGCTGCTCGTGCCTTTTGCATGCTTTGTCATTAATCAAATATAATTTATTATAACCTATTGCTATGCAACATTTTCTAAACTCCCTTTTCTCCCTGTATAGATAATGGAAGAAACTGTAAAAGACCCGATAATAAAAAATTGCTGTGAAGCCCCAAATCGTCTGTCAGACCTCCACCATATAAACAATGTGCTGGAGAAATGCCAGAAGAGCTTGAATGATTATTTGGATTCCAAGAGAAATGCTTTCCCGAGATTTTTCTTTATATCTGATGATGAGTTGCTCAGTATCCTTGGCAGCAGCAGTGCACTCTGTGTCCAGGAACACATGATAAAGGTACAATGTCTGGCTTTCCACAGTGCCTTGTGCTTTTAGGTGCTTGAAAAAGTTTAACAGACTTTACTGTACATGCTCCTGAGGATGCATGAATATTTTTTGCATACAAAGAGAATCCTGGCAGCATCTTGGAGAAGCTTCTGAATAACCAGATCAAATCTGATGCACAGTCTCTGCTGCCTCTCGCACTGGTTAGTAGCAGTTATGGTAAGGGAATATTCAAGATACACCAGAGTGATCTGTCATTAAAGAACTTCCCTCATAGATTGTAGCTCCTCTTAGCTCTTATTTTCTAGGAAAAAAAATCAGTGTAATTTGGGGCTGATTATTTGCTTGCTATTCTGCAGTTCTGCTGCCGGGCTGTACATCAACATTTGTGTTTGTTTACTTAGGAGTCAGATCCATTTCTCTGGAGGAGAGCTGAGGCTGCATACATTTACATTTGGAGGCTTTGTTTCTAAAATGTTGGTGCATTTCAGATGTTTGATAATGTAGCCTCGCTGAGGTTCAAGGACGGTGACAATGATGACAAGATTGCCACAGCCATGATCTCAGCTGAGGGGGAGGTGATGGAGTTTCGGCAGGATGTCCCTGCTGTGGGCAGAGTGGAGAACTGGATGACAGTAGTGCTGGAGGAAATGAGACGGACCAACAGACGCCTCACCAAGGAAGCCATTTTTCGATATTGTGAAGACAGAAGCAGGTGAAACAATCAGTGTCAAGGGTAACACAAATAACCTGATGTGTTAGTGATATAGAAAAGTTAAGACATAATTTTACAATTCCTGCACAATGTAGTCTGTATTTCTCTATGTGGAGGGATATGAATACATTCACATGCGCTATTTTAACCAACCATGAAGAATGCATAATCTCTCATATCTATTTTCCTAAATCTTGAGTTTTATTTTTGGTGTTGTGTGTTCAGTTTTTTTCACAATGAATACTTCTTGGAAATTTTATACCTGGAACAAACAGCTTTTCTATCAGAATATTTCTTAGGCTTTTGAAATCCCACAGCATACTTTGATAGAATTCTGTATATCTCTGAAAAGTTTGACTTGTGTTGTAGCTGTTGCAGGAACAGGAGAAACCTCTTTTTTGTTGTTGTGATGTTTTTTTCTTTCCTGATCAGCTACTTAAAATAAATGGTAACTCAGCCTCCCTCACTGTATGTGTTTTCCATAGAGTTGATTGGATGTTGCTTTTCCAAGGCATGATGGTGCTTGCTGCTAATCAAGTGTGGTGGACTTGGGAGGTAGAGGATGTCTTTCGGAAAGTGAAAATGGGAGAAAAACAGGCAATGAAATTTTATGCTAAAAAAATGCACAAGCAAATCGATGACCTGGTTACCCGCATTATGATGCCCTTGAGCAAAAATGACAGGAAAAAATACAACACTGTTCTCATCATCGACGTGCACGCCAGAGACATCATCGATATATTCGTCAGAGACAGGTAAGCACCACCTCCAACTCCTGAGCAAACACCAAATCTAGGAGTTGTACTGCCATCCTTTTGGCTCACGTGAGCTCTGTGTGCAGCATTCTGCAGGCTCAGGAGTTCGAGTGGGAGAGCCAGCTGCGGTTTTACTGGGAGCGCGAGCCGGACGAGCTGATGGTGCGGCAGTGCACCGGCGCCTTCTCCTACGGCTACGAGTACATGGGGCTCAACGGGCGGCTCGTCATCACCCCGCTCACCGACCGCATCTACCTCACCCTCACACAGGTGCACCCTCAAGGACGTTGTGCTAAGGAGCCCTTGTTATACTTAGGCACATGCTGGTTTTATTGCCTCTTCCTGTTGTCTCCCGGTGTGAACGCTAAGATGTTTGAAATCAGTTGTGATATCCTTCTCACCTCATTGCTGCAAAGACAATGTAGAAGGTGTTCACAAAGTTTGAAGTTTTTTGTACCCAAGGATTCATTTGTGGTTTTGTTACCAAGCTAGCATAAAACTAATTCAAGCCGTGCTTTGCTTTTTGGTTTGTCTTCAAAGGCTCTATCAATGTTTTTGGGAGGAGCACCAGCAGGGCCAGCAGGTACAGGGAAGACAGAAACAACCAAGGATCTGGCCAAAGCACTGGGCTTGCTGTGTGTAGTGACAAACTGTGGAGAAGGCATGGACTTCAAAGTAAGAGTTAAAGATCTGTGTTCTCTGATAAAATGCCAATTTCTGCTCTTTATCAGTGCCCAGAATAAGGACATACTCTGAACTTCTACATTATCTCCCTTAGAGATACCATGCTGTTTGATAATTAAATTTAGTGAAAAGTGTTGATTTTGAATAAATTTCTGAAGGAATTTCATGCCCTTTCAAGCAGGGGAGCAATGACTGTATGGTATGTGTTTAAGTTTATAAGTTTAAGTTTATGTGTTTAAGTTTAGGCAGTCTGCACTTGGCAAGTAATTATTGCAAGACCAGAGGTTTATCCATCATTAGGTATTTTAGCATGTTCCAAAGTTTTTTGACACTGGATGTTTTATATAGTCACTACTGAGAAGTTTTTCTTGTTGTTCCTTTTAGGCAATGGGTAAAATTTTCTCAGGCCTCGCCCAGTGTGGTGCATGGGGATGCTTTGATGAATTCAATCGCATCGATGCTTCCGTGCTTTCAGTCATTTCTTCCCAGATTCAGACAATCCGAAATGCTTTAATGAATGGGTGGAAAAGATTTCAGGTAAACATTAAAAAAGAGGAGTAATTGTGAAGGCTAATCTTGGTTTTCAGGGCAAGATACAGGGTTAGACTCCATCATTAGATCAAAGGGCTGTTGCTTCTGTATTTCGTTTGTGCTGAACATTACAAACTCCAGAGTATGTACTTTCAGTTTAAAAGATGTTAAATCCTTGCTGATTGCCTAATCCTTTGCTAGGTTGTTCCTTTGTGAAGTGAGATAAAAGTGATCTTAATAGGATAATAGCAAGTAAATGGGCAGTAAACAGTCTAGTAGTAATGAGGAACAGCAGTAATTTAACTTGATGTGGTTTGTGAGGCTTTATTTACTGATGCTTATTGGAATTAAAAAACCTCAGATAGGAAATCTGAGGCTTGTGAAATATCTTAAAGAAGGTGCATTCATCCCATTGTTTGTATCATGATGACTTTCTAAAGCTAAATATTTTAGCACTTTGTCCTAAGTGGTTGCTCCAGTATTGTTGGTTTTCTCTTTGATAAATAGTATTTTTTTTTTTAGTTCCTGATTCACATTGTTCTAATGTTTTCTTCTGCCTTTAGTTTGAAGGACAGGAGATTTCCCTTGATAGCCGTATTGGCATTTTCATCACAATGAATCCTGGTTATGCTGGCCGGACTGAGCTCCCTGAGTCTGTAAAAGCTCTGTTCAGGCCTGTGGTTGTTATTGTACCAGATCTTCAGCAGATCTGTGAAATAATGCTGTTTTCTGAAGGGTTCCTTACAGCAAAGGTAAGAAAATTCTGTTGTTACCCATACACATGTACCTTCCCATGTTTGCACGTCCCGTAGCAATGTCCACATTTGTGATCATTTAATTTAAATCTCAAACAGGTCCTTGCCAAAAAGATGACAGTGCTGTACAAGTTGGCAAGAGAACAGCTTTCTAAACAACATCACTATGATTTTGGACTGCGGGCCCTTAAGTCAGTGTTGGTAATGGCTGGAGAATTGAAAAGAGGATCAGCAGACCTCAGTGAGGTAAATTTGCTGCTTAGTTACCTTGGGCATATAATCTGTTTTTCATTAGAAAGGTAATGTGGTTCCCCATCTGATGTAGTTTGCCTGGTTTGGAAATAGCAACATTGGTGTTATTTGTCTTATTATTTCCCTTCATTCTTACTGAGTTTCATTGTGCTTTCTGCTATTAGAACTCCAGTCAAAGTAGGGAAATCTATGGAAAATGAGATATTTTCCTGCTTGTTAAGTCCAGGATGCAAATAGCCAGATGAATATCTCTGGATGACTAGCAAAAACTGGTTTCTGAACAGTGAATGCTCCAGCTCGGGGAAGCTGTGGTGTGGGCCACTGCAGCCATTTGGCATTTGATTAATATGGTAGAAAAAGGCAGTGTGTTATTCTTAGTTATGCTTAATCCATATAAAATAACCTCTGTTGTTTCAATTAGAAACTGATGACAAAAAAAACATTCTAAAAGCTGCACTGAAATAATTAAGCAATAGTTTTTAAAGATATAAAGTTTTGAAGTACCTCATTTTAGCTGATAAGTATTTGGTAAAGATTGATTTTGCTATGTTTTGTCTAGGATGTTGTACTAATGAGAGCTCTGCGAGATATGAATCTTCCTAAATTTGTGTTTGAAGATGTACCTCTCTTCCTTGGCCTGATCTCTGATCTGTTTCCTGGTCTGGATTGCCCTCGAGTCCGTTACCCTGACCTTAATGATGCTGTTGAACAAGTGCTGGAAGAACGGGGTTATATTGTTCTGCCAGTCCAGGTATAAAAAATGTTAATTGCTTGAGGTTTTGTTGTAAATGTGAGACTGCAGGTACATTGTTGCACCCTGGAGTGGGTCCAGGAAAATTTATCTGATATAGACCCACTGCTAACCTTGTCCACAGAGTTATGACAGTAATCTGCTGAATCCATGTTTATTTTTCAGGTGGATAAAGTAGTTCAGATGTATGAGACAATGTTAACTCGTCACACTACAATGGTGGTTGGACCTACTGGAGGTGGCAAAACAGTTGTTATTAAAACCTTGTGCCAGGCCCAAAACAAGTGAGTGTAGAATGTAAACCAGGCTGTAAAATGACACAGTCTGTATTGCTCAGCCCTGCCCAGCCATGGTAGGATCAACAGCTGCCCAGAGTATTTGCTTGGGTTAACATGAGATGATAGTGTGACATTTTACTATTGCTTTTTTCGCTGTATCTTTAGGCTGGGATTATTGACAAAGCTTTACACACTGAACCCTAAAGCTATGAGTGTGATTGAGCTGTATGGGATCCTTGACCCTGTCACACGGGACTGGACAGATGGAGTCCTGTCAAACATTTTTCGGGATATCAACAGACCCACTGACAAGAAAGAACGAAGGTAGGCAGCTAGAAATCATTGTGGTGGTTTTGAGATCCTGAGGTTTACAGCAATTAAAAAAAAATTGATATGGCACTATTTAAAAAAACAAGTGCTAAATAAATAGAAAGTGTCCAGGGGTCTTTCTGTCTCCTGTGAGTTTCTAGTCTCAGTGAAACTATGCAATTATAAAAAATGAATGGTAGACTTCAAAATACCTGGACTGACATTGACACCATTGTTGACACTTCTGAATTCAGAAATATGCTAGGAAAATCAGAGATCAGTCAGTGCCCCATGGCTCTTGTACACAGGTACATTCTCTTTGATGGAGATGTGGATGCTCTGTGGGTTGAAAACATGAATTCTGTCATGGATGACAACAAGTTACTGACCCTGGCAAATGGGGAGCGGATTAGGCTTCAGGCACACTGTGCTTTGTTGTTTGAGGTAAGAAGTGACTGTACCATTTAATACACAGGAAGGGTTAGATACAGATGGGGCTTCAAGGCCTGAAAAGCAGTTACTGATTGCCATTATCTTGTGTGATTCTTTTATAGGTTGGGGACTTACAGTATGCATCTCCTGCCACAGTATCCCGCTGTGGAATGGTTTTTGTAGATCCTAAAAATCTGAGATATGAGCCCTACTGGCAGAAGTGGGTCAAAAGAAGAGAAAATGAGGTGGGAATTTCTGCATTTGGTCAGAGTATTTGTATTGAACAGTGTAGGCAGTCTTTGGTAGAATTGATTCCTTCAAGAACAATCATGTCTGGTCAGCCAGGTATTGATGGGAAGCTCTGCTGTCAAAATTTTTCTTTCCAGCTGAATTATTGTATTTTTTGTGTTCCTTAGCAAGAGAAAGTGGAATTGGATCGTCTCTTTCAAAAGTATGTGCCTTACCTTATTGATATGATTATAGAGGGAATTGTGGATGGCAAACAGGAACGAAAGCTGAAGACCATTATTCCTCAAACAGATTTAAATATGGTAAGAAACAGAGAGTAAAGATTGAACATGTTTAATTAAGAAGAAAACAGAATGATGGAGAAAGTAAAACCTTCCCAAAGAAAGAACAAGAGGAGAGTCTGTGCTGAAATGCCAGTTTGCTTCTGGTCAGCACAGAGACACCAAACCAATCAGCACCTAACAATGCTCTTCTACTGAACTTAATACATACAGCAGTAGATCCACCTGTAAGAACAAAAGACCAGCAATCAGCTGAAAACATATTAAGAGTTTTCATGCATCTAAAGGGCAGTTTTCTTTACAGATTTTTTCTTTTTCCAACAGATCGTGCAGTTGACCGTGATGCTGGATGTCCTGCTTGTACAGCCTGAAAATCCTGATGTTCTGGAGTGTTTTTTCTTGGAAGCTTTGTATTGCTCCTTAGGTGCTTCTCTTCTTGATGCTGGGAGAATTAAATTTGATGAAAATGTCAAACGTATTTCCTGCATGACTATTGTTCAGGGTGAGGACGTGCTGGCTAAGCCAGGGGAGCTGCCAGGTAGGATCTTGTCATAATTTGATCTGAATGCCATTCATTGTAATAGAAAAGTGATAGTTTTCATGAAGGTGCTAGAGTAGAGGAATTTTGGTTGATGACTTAGTGGATTAAATGACTTGTAAATAGAACAAAGTGTTGCCCAATTTGGTCTATAATCTTACCCTTCATTTTCATCTCAATCAGATTGTTTTCTTAAGAAATATTTCAGTGTCCTAAAAAACTTGCAGTTGCTTAATGGTTTGCAGGTCAGCTGCCAACTTTGTATGACTTCCATTTTGATGAATCTCAAAAAAAGTGGGTACCTTGGATGCAACTTGTTCCTGAATATATTCATGATCCTGAAGTGAAATTTCTTGACATTCTAGGTGAGTATAAGATAAAATACAGCAATGATGTGCTTTTCATTCATAATGTGCCACCACTGAGTGCATGGCACTTAAAATGAGACATCCTTGTTCTGTACTGAAGGTCATCCACTCAGGTTCAGATTCTTGTGATGGCACAAATCAGTTTCTTTAAAGTTCTTTTCATAGTTGTTTAGCAGTCGTAAAGTTGATGTTTACAGCATTGTGTAATAAAAAAGTGAGGAAAGGATGAAAGCACGTTTCAGTCAATAAAGGTTCTTTAGGAGTTAATAAAGCCTTTTAAAAGCTGGAATAGCAGAAGATACACAGTTTGCTCTACCAGAAATTCTAGGAAAACATCAGCTCATGGTTCAGGTATTCAGTAGATAAAAATTATATTCTTAGGGCTGCTTTTGGTTGTTACTTCAAGCATTGCCTAATGATGCTTTTCATAGTTAAAGACAAATTTGGGCACATTAATATACATTGATACTCCAGCAAGCACAGGTTAACTTCACTGACATGAGAGATAAATTTTTGATCTCTGAAGTTGCTCCAAATGCAGGCAATTCACATAGAAAAAAATTAATCTCTGTAGAGTTCTGGGAAAATGCTTATGATCCAAATTAATCCTGATTATATCCTTGAAATACGGATTAAATGGAGCTTAACCAAACCATGGCTCTCCTATGTGAAAGATAACTTCTTTTTTAGTCTATATATATGGAAGAAAAGATCCCAATGACAAAAACTGAAACAAGATGGTTAAGCAATTAAAATTTCCTTTCAGCATTGTTAGTGCATTGATAATTCAGATTATGTCTTTGTGCAACTGCATGTTAATACCTTGAGAGTGTGTTCCAGCACTATTCTATAAATATAAATCCCCCAGCTGTAGTGCATTTTCATTTAGCCAGGGATTGTGTTCCTGCTCTTTTTCAGTGCCCACAGTGGATACCACACGCACTGCTTGGTTACTGGGACAGATGGTAAAAGTGAAACGCCCAGTTGTTCTTGTAGGTGAATCGGGTACATCTAAGACAGCAACTACACAGAACTTCCTAAGCAATCTGGACAAAGACCTTAATGTATGTGTGAGGCATTTTGCCCTGTTTGTAAAGCTGCATTTTCATTCTTTGCACTTTTGTAAAATTTGCATCGTGTAGCCTGAGTCTGTGGGTTGCAATATTGACTAGGGTAATGTGACTGCACACTCCAGACCCAAAGTGTGTGACTGATTTGAAAATCCTTCAAGATCAAAGATGTTTTGTCCTCTTTTACCTTGTACAGACTCAATTATATAAAGTAAAAATATATTGTCAAAGTGCTAAGGGTGGGCTTACTTTTCTTTGTCATATGTAATTCAAGTGAGTAGTGGACCTGAGCTGCATTTCCTGTATGTCTGACAGCTAATATAAAAAATATTTTTGAGCGCTCTAGTTGAAAAAAACCCCAAACAGGTTAGAATCCATTCTTATCATCTCCTCCTGTTTGCAGCTGGTGCTGGTAATTAACTTCTCTTCTCGTACAACATCCATGGACATTCAGAGAAACCTGGAGACAAATGTAGAAAAACGAACTAAAGACACTTTTGGCCCTCCCATGGGAAAACGTCTCCTTGTGTTCATGGATGATATGAATATGCCAAGGGTAAGCTGTCAATATTTTTGCCAGGTAGTATAGAAACATTTGAGGTGGTACTGATATGGTCCCTGCAATCACAAGTCCTGTGTGCATTTAAGTTGTCTCAGAGAAGACGCACTTTTCCCAGAGGAGGCATTGGGATGAGTGTTCACAATCAGTGCCAGAGCTTTACAAAGTGTCCCTTAGTCCCTGTAGTGTTCTCCTGAGTATGGAACCCAATATTTTCACATTTAAAGCAGTAATTGGTGAGCTGATGTACTGTGCTTTGTTGTATCCTGACTCTTGTGTATCCTGCAGGTTGATGAGTATGGCACACAACAACCCATTGCCCTGCTGAAGCTGCTGCTAGAGAAAGGTTTCATGTACGATCGTGGTAAAGAGATGAACATTAAATTTCTTCGAGACCTGGGTTTTGTTGCTGCCATGGGCAAAGCTGGAGGAGGTCGGAATGAAGTTGACCCTCGATTCACCTCACTCTTCAGTGTTTTTAACATCCCTTTTCCTTCTGAGCAATCACTGAATTTGATCTACTTCTCCATCCTGAAAGGCCACACTGCGGTAATTTCACTGTTTTTAAAGGATTGCTCAACAAGTGTATTTCTATGTTGTTGCAAGACCTGAAATCTTTGTTACCTTTTTTTTTGGTATGTAGAACCTCACACAAACCTTTCTTTTCATCTTCTCCTTCTCAATGGGTTTTACGTTGTTTAGATAAGTTCTTGTGTAATATGTAAACATTCAAACTAGCATATAATTTATAAACCTGCGGCTTTTCATTTGTTGAAATGTGTGAATGACTTGGTTACAGTTCCTTTAAGCAAATACACAAAGATCTGAAAATTCTTTCCTGAATGAGTGTGAAACATGTAATATAATGCAACAGACTGCATTACTGGCAAGGTACCTGCAACATTGGATAAGAAAAGAGCAGTTTAATTATTCTGCTGTAGAAATCTTGTAGGAATTCCAGTCACTGAGTTTGATGTTATCTTGAGCACTCAGAAGGTTCCAGAGTGAAGATGGAGCCTGCCCTAAACATTTAATTGCAGAATATTCCTATTACAGAGAATTGTTGAAACAAACAGGTTTAAAAGCTGGAAAGCAGATTATGTTTAATAGCATTGAATTCTGTCTGGGCAGTCTCATGAAAATACCTCTTCTTTCTCATGTTTGCAGAACTTTAATGAGTCCATATCAGTCATCTCTGACAAGATTACTCAGTGTACTTTGGAACTTTATAAAATGATTGTTGCTGACCTGCCACCTACTCCTTCCAAATTCCACTACATTTTTAACCTGCGGGATCTTTCCAGGGTCTATAATGGACTTGTTCTTACAGATGCAGAAAGGTAAGAGTAGAAAAATTGTCATTAGTGGTCCCACACCTATTTTTTTTTTTTTGTGAATCTGAATGAAATTGAGGTAATTTGGTACAGGAAATCAGTCACATTTGGTCACTTTTCATTAAACCACAATGAGAAATAGAACATCCTAAATTGTGACCTTAATCTTGATGCCAAACACTGATGCATTAATCTCTCTTA
>VYZP01008696.1:158873-191772 GCA_013400635.1 Hypocryptadius cinnamomeus | reverse complement strand
TTTTTTCAATAAAACTTTTGCAAGCTTTTGAAGAATAAATACTTATTTAAAACAGTATTTGAAATATTCTTCTGCTTCATCCCCTTCTTTGTTTCCTCAGCTTTAGTGATAGCAGTCTCCACTGCAGTTATCCATACTTTGTCATGTGTAGAATTGTAGATTTCTAATCTGCATTGGAGCAATACTAAAAAACCATTCTGAAATCTCAGCTAAGACTCCTACTGTCTTGCTGCTTGGCAAAGCGAATTATCTTTGTTCTTCTTAGATCTAATTGGTTTACAGTTTGTTTCTAGATACACTTAATCTATAGAGTGACTGAAATGGTGTTAATTCAACACAGCCTGGAGAACATCTCTTTTTAAGTCATATCTACTCAATTGAAATAACCTAAGAAGCAAAAAGGTGTTTATCAGGAATCAGAGACTAGAGCATTTTCCATTGAGGGGCAGTTAATTATTTCCTTGGTCCATCAGAACATGAGTGCATTAAGCTTCACAGCATCCAGTGAACCCCTGCATTTTCCCAGGGGCTGGCTAAAAGGCACCACAGTGGATTCCATGGATTTGATTGAGTGACTGCAGAGGCTCTGTTTTCAGTTTGCATAAAACACAGGCACTTCCAAAGTATTGCAGATTACCAGGGAGTTAATCAGGAAATTTACTAAGAAATAAGCACAAACTTGCTTGTCAGATGAAGAACTGAGATCCATTAAGTTGTTATGGAAATTCACACCATCCTTCCAATTTCATGACAATAATTGCAAGCCAGTTTTCCATTGTGAAGTGGAGATTGCAGAGCTGTACCTGGGGTAAGCGATTCCACAAAGCCTGAGCGAGAAACACGTATCACATAATGAACATGGAAAGCAGTTAAAATCAAACATGATGAGTTTGTTCATTTATTTTTTTCTTTAATCATTTTAAAACTATGGTCTCTGGCATGAAGGCAGTTTGGCAGAAATTACAATACTGGAGGGGAAATGGAAAGCAGTAATCTACAGGATTCTAGATGACAGTCCTGGGCAGTGAAAAGCACACAAATGCTAATTACATAGAGAGCAGGCACAACTGCTGATCAGGATTTATTAGAGCCTATTTGTGGACAAATGAATATTGGTGTGCCTGGGACTGTGCACACATGGGTCCTCTCAGGGTCATGGCATTTCTGGAATCACACTGATCTGTGCTTTGCATTGCACTCATTTGCACTTCCAGAACTGAAAGGACTTCTGCCCCATATCCATGGTTCTTTGCCTCTTTGTGGCCTCATGTTTTCTATCTAGAACTGTTACTTGTAGTGTTGTGGTGCATTATTATACTTCCAGAAAGTTTCAAAAGCAGGGATGGACATATTTACAGCCAAAATTACAAGACGCACATGGAACAAAGAGCAAAAGTAACCACAGGTGTGTGTGTGTGTTCATAAGGATTTCTATAATATATTCTAAATGTTCCTGCTTAAACTGGTCAAGTCAATCCAACATGATTTGCCACTGTGAATGCTTATGAAACATTTGTAGTCATTCCACATTTCCTGACTTGATGGCAGTTTCTGGTAAAGCATGAATTAACCAAGCACATGTCAGCACTGATAGTAATGGGAGTTTGTCAGCTTTAAAATGTGCAAATCTTCCTTTCTTCAACTCCTTTAACAGATAGACTTCCATGACATTATTTGTTCTCCACTAACTGAAACATTGCCACATTTGTTTTCAAAATGTGTAAAGTGGAAATTGCTGTCAGGCTAAAAATTTATATTACAAACCTCTGCCTCCAGCAAATTTTCATAGTTAAATTAAACAAGACTTATAACTTTAACACTGATAGACTTTTTATTACAGCCACACCAATGTGAGAATCCCTGGTAGAAGTTTTTTTGCAATATTGCTGCAGCTGGAAGATTTGCTTGTGTCCAGTTTAGTTGTTAACAGCTGATGAGCTTACAGGAAACAGCACTGGTTACTGTAATCTGTCCCTTGGCTGTGCCCACATCCGACCATCGATCTCAGCAGTGATAGCTTTCTGTTTGAAAAAGAGCTGAAACCAATCTCACAGTGTTTTCAAACATTTACATTGCTTGGGAGAATGAAGAGATTGCAAACATAGACTCATTCTTCCTTAATTAATCTTTATCAAAGAACTTTTGAAGACCCTCATAGGCAAATTTGCAGAGGTGCCAGGCAAGAACAGCTGACTTAGACAGACCTTTGCTTCCTAGAAGCCTGTGATAATTTTATCCAATTTTTAACTCAAGTGTTCATGTGTCTCTAGCGCAAGTTTTCCTGTGTTGTTAGTGTTGGTGAAAGAGGGAGTTAGTACTCCGTAACTTCACCAGGAAAATAGCTGCATTCTGTAGTAGTGGGAGATGTGGAAAACCCTCATGTTTTGAATCACCATCCCTAGTTTTCACTGACATTTGCAAGAGCAAGGGCATTACAATACTGGTGTACTTACATTTAAGATGTGGGGTACTATACTTTGCACTTATTTCAGATTATTGCAGTTAAATATTGAAAATTTGTAATGTCTATTTGTAGGAGCCCTTAGTGGTGTTTTATTTGGTTGGGTTGTTTCTTTTTTTTTGAGTTGACATAGGGCAGAACTGTCCATGTCTGCTTTCAGTGTAGCTCAGAGTTCAAAACTGTTGATTTCCTTGTTCAGTTTGTTTGTGCAGAGAATGCAATACAAAACACATCAGCTGTAAAATACCAGCTGTAAATGGATAGTGCTTTTTAATGAGTGAGTAGTTCAGATTCTCCGCTCTTCAGATTATCTGCTCCTCTTTCTGTCCCCCCAAACTTGCTTTTGTGAACCAATTTAAATTTGAGTGTTTTACAGCAGTACAGGTCATCTTAGGTTAGTCAGATTTACAGGAAAGAAGTCAAATAGTGTGAGAAGCATATTGTGCACAAATGAGCAGCATAAAGATGTCCAGTGAGTGTGACTTTAATGTGTACAGCTCACATAATTTGTTTCTTAACCAAGCACTGAAAAACAAGCCTTAATTTTAATTTGGACATGTGAAGCTGACCTCAAGTGCTTCTTTATATCCACACCAGTTGTACAGTTGCTCCCTGCAACTTTTCTCTCCCAGTGCCTCAGCCACCCATATTAGCACTCTTTTGTTGCAGTCATTGATAGCGTTGTTAGCTGTACACAGTGATTTACAAGAGGTTGACTAACACTTACAAAAGTAAATCCTTGCTCCAGGGGATTTGCAGATTAAAGGCTTGAGTAGTGCCCCTATTCTGAGTTTATAAGAACATAGAATAAGCAACTATATACAACCAAAACTCTTAGAGAGTCACATGTTCTGCCACATTTCCATGGCTGGAATCAGTTCTTCAGTTTCTTCACTACATCCCTTACCAGTTGCCTTCCCTCTGCAGGGCACATTTGTGTCATGCCCTCCTTTTGCACATAGCTTTCACAGCTTTATTATCCTGTGCACAGAGCCTTCTGCAGAACTTGGCCAGCTCCGTCTTCTTACTGGGGATCCTGGCTGAGAAGAATAATGATAATGAGATGAGAATATAGATATCACTTTGCTTTGAGTGACTGCATGATGACCACTTCTGCCAAGAGCTGATACTGAGCGCAGCTCTTGGTCTTTGCAGAGCAGGCTCAGTGATGGCTGACAGAGTGAGATCACTGCCAACCGCAAATTTTGTGGACTAAAACAATGATTATGTTACAATGGGCTGCAATTCTAATTGCAGCTAAATGCGTGTTTTCTGAGCCCTCCTTCTGCTCTGTCCTCGCCTCTAATTCTTAAAGCAGCGCTCCATGTGCTGTTGATCCCTCTGAATGTGCTGAGGGAGCAGCTGCCTATTGATGCGTTTAACTTCTTTGAATGAGTGATGCTTTATAATGAAGGAACAATCCCAGCTACCTTTAATCTCCTTTTGATATTCAGTATGTGAATTAGAGCATTGGGCATCATGGTCTGTATGGAATGGAATATTGTAACCAACTTCATCACATTTGGGAGGGAAGAGCCAAGTGGTGGGATTAGAATGGCTGCATCCCAGAGGCAGGCTCAAACTGCCTGGTATTGTGCTCTCTGTCACTGATATGTGGTGTCTGGGTAGTGATTTTCATAATAGGCTAATCTTGGTCGAGAGGAAAGCAAAATAATACATTCAAAATTGGAATAGAAAGTTATTCACACAGAGCAATTAGCTTTTTAGTCTCTAACCTATAATATAGAACAACAGAATTTTAGCTTTACCAAACCCTAAATGCAGTGGCCTGGGAGAGAAAAGGGGCCAAATGACAAGAAAAACACAAAGTCATGAGGAAATATTTAAAGTGAACCAGTTTTCAGTGCATCTTCTGAAACTAATATCCATTTTTTTCCCAGTTGCTTTCAAAAAATAGGGATCAAATGCTACTTGATTTGTTTTCCTCTCCATAAGGCTGCACTCTTTTCTTGAGGGAGTACCCTTCACATATAAAGCTAAGAACTGGCGTAAGTCTCTTGCCTTGTGTTCCATATTTCCCTTCTAATATGGTATGGACCATGTTTTCTGCTGCTGGGTATATGAGTAAAAGTGGTGTTGAATGTTGCCTCTTCCTGTGCTTCTAATGTAACATGAGCGCAAGAGCCACTAAAAGCACCCATCTCTGTTCATTATTATTTTTTTCTTGGTGCTTGCTAATTAAATCATTAAAATTTTATCATCACTTAACCGTGGATAAAGCCTTTTGAAACCTTTAATTAGTATGCTGCAAGAGATACGTGTGAAACCAAAAGCATTTATATGGTGTGAATGACTGAGAAAGATAGATCGAGAAAAGGAATATATGAGAATGCATTTCCCTGCAACAAAGCTGCCCATGTTCCAAACAGGCTGTAGATAAAATTATACTGTTGTCAGTAGGTGCAGTTCCAAGTGAGAGAGTGGCACTCCCAGGAAAATGCCAATAGCTAACTCATGGATTTAAATACAACTATATTATAAATATGCTTTGCATTACAATGTGTCATGGTTTTCCTTTAGTAGGTTTGTTGTCCAAGCTCATTTTAGGAGTGCCTTAGCTAAAGAAAGGAAATGTGATTTTGGTCATAACATTTTACTGCCCTGTACAATAATTTTACCATCCATATCGTATCTGTTCTGCAATTCCTTCACCTGTTTTATAGGGAAAAAAAAAGCCTGGTACAGTTAGGCAGAAGGGAAGAATTCCAGTCCTTCAAAAATATTTTCAAGGGACTGAAAAGCCAGAGCAGCCATTATTAAGGGCAGTGATGGGGTAGTGTCTGACACAGGGATCAAGCCCCACGCTTGAATCTGGAGTTAAATCTAAATCCCACAGATCTCCAGTGAATATCACCAGTTGTGTGTGGGAACTGCTGTCTTACACAGGAGAGACGTGGGAAATAGCCCCTAAGCAAGCATGTGTTATATTGCAGGAAGCTTAGGGAGACACTGGATGGCAATTTTTAGTTCTGTTCTGAGTGCTGCAAGTCTGACTTTTTTATACATTTTTTTAAGTAAGGAGGAAAGATCAAGAAAGGCTTGTTAATCTATACCTGCTTTTCCATCTCTTCTCAAAGGGGAGTATTTTTTTATTTTCTTTTTTAACTGCACCTCTGTTCTTTCCATAAATAAGTTTCTCTCTGGCTGTTTTGCTGACAGACTGGCCTCCTCCAGGCATTTCTCATGTGTCAGAAAAGTTGCAAGAGTTTTGCAGGAAACAACATTAAATTAGAATGAAGAAGAAAAACATTTTTGTTTTTGCTCTCTTTTGCATATCTAACCTAAGCGCTGCCTTTACTAAAGTCTCCTTAGGTCTGCAAATATCAAAACATCTTGCAAAACATCACTGCTGTTATTGTGTGAGGTTGCAGGAGTGCTGTAATAGGGATGTGAGGCTGGCAGCTCAAACAATGCATAATGATTCAGTTCTCGATATAGAAATGGCAATGACAGCTATTAACCTATTCTGTTTGTTACGGCGTAATAGTGCCCAGTAATCCCTTGATTTTGGTTTAGCAACATGAGAGTTTATGCTGCTGGAAGATACAATCAGTGGATTCATTTAAAGGAAATTGCAAAATATGTTTTTTCCTACATAATTTTTTTTAAAATTCTGTACTTAGAATTATGGTTCTGCAGCTTGGACCAAAATTTAAATTCACTGGTGAAAAAAAGGAACCTTATTTAGTCTTATTTGATCTGTAGTTTTCAGTCCTCAGTTCAGACATTGCTTTTCCTTTCAGTAAAACTTGATTAGTTCTGAATTCTCTGCAGCTTGGTTAAGCAGTGAAGCTGTAACTCTGACCTAGAAAGACTATCTTGTTTGAGAAAAAAAAAAGCCTACCTTTGTGGTTTTTTCCATAATGATGTTAAAGAAGAGTTTCCAAACAGATTCATTGTTCTTTCCACTGATCTTGAAGGTAAATCATACATGTGCTAATGTCAATCAGGTAACCCTGAATTTCCCTTTTCATTCAGTCTTTCCTTTCTGAAGCTCAGTGGAATGAATGTGAGACAGGTTGCCTTGGATTTTAAAAAGCTTTTCCTGTGACAAGAATATGCTTTATCTCAATGTAAGGCAGCTTTTCCTTCTCTGACCCAGTACAGGCAGGTTTGGGACCACAGACTTCTTTAGGCACAGGGGCTGTGGCATCAGCTCTGCTCCTGCCCTGGCATGGCACAGCCAGGCTGGTTCCATTCCCCTGGAAGGGCTGACGGGGGAGAGCCTGGGAACCACAGAAACATCACCACCCCCAGCATGTCCCAGTGCCTCTGGATCACAGCTGGGTCATTATGCAGCCAGACAAGAACAAAGGATGCTCAGCATACAATTGTCTGCAGTTTAGACATGTCCTATATTCTCCCTCTCCATGTATAGAATTAACTAACAGTCTGTGTATGGGACTGAACTGTAACTGTACCAGTCAGAATTGCAAGGAGTGTACTCTGTTCCCATCTCTGCCTGGAGAAGGAAGGTGGGACTCTATCTCCAGAAATTCTGGAAATACTCTGCAGTATCCAAAATCTTCTTTATAACAGTTTTATTTTGTTTCTGCCACAAACTTATTCACATCTGCTCTTCACAAACAGAACCTGTTAGTGTGAGGTAAGTTTAACTACCCTGCAACAGGCTGCTTGAAAAGCCAAACTCACAAATACCTAGATGGTATTTTCATGAGGTCTGTTCCTCCTCCCAGAAAGTCCTCTGTTCCAAATAAAGGAGATTGGAATGATTTAAAAAAAAAAAAAAAAAAAAGTCAAACAAGAAAATCCATTTGCAGTCCCCCTGAGGTTTACACTGCTTGTGAATTCTGTCATTGGTGTATTTATTCATATTGGAGTCAGAGGCTCACAATAGAGCAGCTAAATATCAGCTCAACACAGCTGCAGACTCCAGCACACAATCATTTATAAATTGCAGATACAATTCTATCCAGAGTTACATTTTTGCAATGGTATTGACCTAAATAGAGTTGTCTGGAAGCACTAAGGGCAGAACATGCCCCCTCAAATCTCTTATGATGTTAAGGCAGTTGCCCTTTGATGGCGCCAGTTTCCCTAAATGTACCATGAAAGTATCATAGAATCATGAAATCATGAAATGGTTTGGGTTGGAAGGGATCTAGAGCTCATCTCATTCCAGGTGCAGGGACACCTTCCCATAGACCAAGCTATGACCATAGGTTGCTCCAAGCTCCATCCCATCTGGCCTTGGACACTTCCAGGGCTGGGGCAGCCACAGCTTCTTTGGGCAACCTGTGCCAGGGCCTCCCCACCCTCACAGGGAAGTATTTTGTCCATATATCTAATCTAAATCTGCTTTCAGTTTGAATCCACTCCCCCTTGTCCTCTCACTCCATGCTCTTGTAAGAAGTCTGTCTCCATCCTCCCTTCAGGTACTGGAAAGCTGCAATTAGGACACTCTCAAGCCATGAGTAAAACAGGACACTATTATATGTTATATTTTGGCACATAGATAAAAATACTGTGTTCATATATGGTTTGTGTTGTAGTTTACTGGAATCACATCAAGAGAACTGGTTGTCCTTTCTCTTGTTTTCCTTCACAAGAGTAAACTCTCAAGATGCATCAGGCTTTTATTTCTGAAAGAGGAGCTTCCTGCTGGCATCCCCTCTGTTTGAGAACTATTGTCTTTTCTTTAAAGATCATCCAGTAACAGCTTAACGTGCACAGCTGTGCTCAGGCTTCATACCAGGGCTCTCCTGAAAGCAGCACTGAGAGTCACCCCCAGATTTCAATGCCTGGTTTATAGTGACCTGGACCTCTGGAGACCTTGTCCCCAAAGGGCAGCTGGAACAGGGCTGGCCAGGCTAGCTGCAGTGTCATGGGAGCACTCTGCATCCCTGGCTGTTCTCAGGACATGCTGCCAAATATTTGTCCTGCTCTCCAGGCACCATCTGCTATTGATGGGCATGGAGCTGTCCTTCCTGAGCAGTCCCCAGCATCCTGCAGCCAAGGGACCCTGCCTGCTCTGTCTGTACCACAAAGGTGGTGTGGAAAGGATGAGTTAAACAGAGGACTAGGAGCTTTCAATGCTGGCAAATCATTGCTTTCTTGGAAGAGTTTCTAATATGACTACACATTTTATTGTATTCAGAAATCTCAGTAGGCTTTCCCCTGAACTGACAACAATGTTTGTACAAGTCAATGGGGCTTTTGCTCTTTGCAAACAGTGTCTGCTGACAGAGCCATGGGATGTGCACCCAGGCAACCTCATGATGAGAATGAGAAATGGTTTACAATTCTCCTTCTCTTTTTCTCTGGGAAAGAAACTATCCAACTATCAAAGTAAGATGCTCAAGTGTCCCCCATCCGGAAGAAAAGTCTTGAAAGGATCAGCAGGCTCCACAAGCACACGATGCAGGATTCACCCTAAAGTGCTGAGGTCCTGCTTTTGGAAATGTTTTTTGAGCTTACAGATCACGTTGGGATGAATGATATTTACATGAGTGATGCCAAAGTTTACAGCAGCATTCTATAATTGCAAATTCTGTTCCACTGAGCTAAAACTGGATTATTCAGATAATAAGTTTCTTTCACTTAAAAATCTTTGGAGCATGATATGCATGGAGGAAAATCTACTATTTGTTGTTGAATAGGAAGAATCTGGGCCATTCCCTTACCTTGGCAGATATGTCAAATTTGAATTATTCACCTGGTTTAGTTTTTAGTTTAGATTTTACCTCTAACTCAGAGCCATCACTGTGCAATTGCAATTTCTTTTTTGCATGCTGAAAACCCAATAGGTGAGTGTTTGCGCTCTGCTTTGCATCAGCCAGCTTTCTGACTCTGATAAGGAAATCAGATTCCAGCCTCTCCAGCAGTTTTATCTGTCTGCAGGTTTTGCAATCCCCCCTCTCATCCCAGTGTGGCAGAAGGATTTGCTAACAACTCCCTTCCTATCTGAACAAAACAAAACAAAATTATACCTTGTGCAGGGCCCATACATATCTTTAGATCTTCTGTTTATTTAATTTTTTTTCATTTCTGGTTCAGAATGAGGATTTTGCTGGTGAATTATTTATATGACAAGAGGAAATGAGAGGGGGAGTGGTGTGAAAAATTTCCATAAAAACCTTATGTAGTTTACAGTAGCATTCAGTGAAAGCATTGGGGGTTTTTTGTTTTCTTTGCAAGTTTCATTTATATTTCGTCACTAGAGAAAGCTGACACTGATTTAATTTAAATATTTATACAGAATTGCAGTCTTAAGCTATATGCACAGAGAGCTATACATTAAGGAAGTTTATCTCCACATAAAGTGGGAAAGGCTGTGTCTACAAACATCGGGTGATTCCTTCTCTGCTAATCACTGACACCTGCAATGGAGATAACTTTCCACCAAAACTAAATCCTTTGGCCAGTGTTGGTTGTAAGGGGATAGAATAAAAGCGTCTTCCATACACAAATTGCACAACACAGCGTATAAGGAGAGGAATGGCATATGAGGGATGTCTTGTAGGAGGAAATACTAGAATTCTAAGCCAGTCTTAATGCAGCCAGCCACAGAGCAGCCTCGGTTGTGACAAGCACTGTGTGTGAACCATACCTTTTCTAAATTTCACTTCAGAAATGTCTTGGCCATGAGTGCCTGTATTCTTCTTGGCTATTTTCTGTCTTTATTTTCCTTTTGTTGCATCACTAGCAATCCTGATGTGACAAACTGTGAGATAACATCCTCTCTGTTTGGCAGCCTGTCAGAGAAATAAGATCTGAAATGAAAAGAACCTTCCAGCTCTGGGTGGGCAGGGTCAGCTGGCTCTGTGTGGAATTGTCCAAGCATGAATATAGAGAATTGAGGAAAAGAGAGGTAAAACCTCAATTACTTAGTTCTGCCATTTAATCTCACTCAGCTCATTCTTGCCTCATCCCCTTACTCCTGTTGGTTTACACAACATGCAGAGTGTTCTACCAGCTTCAGCATTATGGCAAAAGAATTCAGGACCTTATAGGAGAAGAGAAAGAAATATTTTCTGTTGCACATCTTTGCATCTCTTGCCATGATAGCAAATGGAGAATTTGGCAGTGAAACTGAAAATGTACACTTTGATTGAAAAATGTATTCAACCCTGATCTTAAAAAGACAGACAAGCCTGTAAGACCATCTCTTCCATTTCCTTTTGGTTTGATGAACAAGTTCAGTTCTGTACAGTACAGACAATTCCCAGGAGGCTTCTGGAATGGAAATTAAGGCCCATGGAATACAGGTGCTTTCATCACAATGGAAGGATTAGTTTCCTATTTGCTTGAACATTTGGTGGGAGGTTACCTCAGGAATAGCATGTTTGGACTAAAGGATATAAATGCATCCTAAAATCCCCATTCTGATCATTTCCTACGTGCATTCCTTTAGGTGCCCTTTCCACTGGAGTTTGGAATCTCCACACGGCTGACACATCATACCAGCTGCTCACAGGCAGCTGTAAGCAAATTATAAACAAATCAGGTGACAGTTGCAGAAGTTTAGCTGTGCATTGCAGAGTTTCTAAGTACCCCACTACATAAGATACCTTTTTTTTTTTCTTTCAGGCTCAAGCTATCTGAAACCTCTTATCCAATTGCAATGATAGAATCTCTTTCCAGAACTGTAATATATTGGTTAGGATTTGTTGTGCTAAACTCTGGGTGAAGTTCCCTTGCACCTTGGGTCATGGAGTCTGTCAGGAGCCCACCACAGGCACAGGCATTTCCTCATTCCTGTGCCTGTGCCACTGATACAGTCAAGACACTGGTTCAGTAATTACTCCTCCTAAGGCACCATAGTTATGTATCACAGAGATATTCTGTATTGCTACAGCTTCATAAAACTGATATAATTGTTCTTTAGTACTGTTACCATTAGATAAAGAGAAAGCAATCTTGTGGTGTGGATGAATTTATCAGAATCAAAAGGCTCATATGGTTCATCCTGCCTAAAGCAAGCAAGGTGGTGAAATAAAGCTTGGAAAGGGAAGGCACAGAATTCAGGCATATTTGGAAATAAATGGGCAGTTATTATAAATTATTTCAAAATAAATAATGTAAACACTCTCTTGGCATACAGTTTTGTATCTGACAATATTTAGGTTTAGATTTTACATTATTAGTTAATAATAATGGAAAGGAAGCTTTGAGTACATATGAAAATAATTTGAATGTCAAGGAGTATTTTCCATCCCTTGTTCATCTGCTGGCACACTGTGTTTATAATAAATCATTAATCCCATGCAAATGTAAGCATTTTCTGAATCTTCTTTTCAAGCAGTAGAAAACAGGGACTGACAGTAAGCAGTGTAAACGTAAATCCCAAGCTTCCTTCCTGGTGTTCAGTTTCTGAGTACATAACCAAATCAGTAACTCATTTCCTTAATCTACACCCTCTGCCCCACGTTTGTAATGCTTTCTTTTGTAAATTATTACAAAGTAGCTATGCTTCCCAATAGTAAATGTTATATGAATTAATTGCATCTGTATTTCTTTTTTATTCCTTAACAGTATTTTTAGGTGGGTAGTATTTTTAAGAACTTTGCTTGACAACTTCATTAATGTGTGCTACTGTGGTATTTATTTTGTAATGGAATTATATTCTCTTTGTATGTATCACCATTGCAAATGTTATTCCACAACTCCTCTATGTAATTTTTTTCCCTGGTACTTCTTAAGGCAAACACTTCACTTGACTATGGACTGCATTTTAAGGAGATGATATCAGCTAAATTAAGCTTGCCCTCTGTAAGTACTCCAACAGATAAATAACACTGTCATTTAGCAGGCTGAATCCACTGCTGCCACTCACCACAACTTCACTGGAAATGCTGATCATTTAGCAGTGAGGCTTAGAGGCAGCCAGGCAATGTCCAGGTTTTTGTACAGCTTGCAGCCTATGAGGTTTCAACTGTGAGGTTAAAGCTCTGTGGATTTCTTTAACCTCATGGTCACATTCAAATGGTTGTTTATCTCAACATTTTGAAGTGCCTTAAAGCAATTATTTCATCGAACCTGCAGAATTGCAGGGGAAATATGGTGGGTAGGGCCTGCAGGAAAATAATGATGAAGCTCCACCTCCACCTCAACAAGTGAAGCGATGCTTTCTTTAGATTTTATTGCTGAAGTTGAGGGATCGGTGCTTTCCTGACTCCGGGGCCATTAGGTGGCACACTTGGGCTGTGGGTTTGGCAGGGCATGAATTCGTGTGTGGAACCCAAAGTACAACTGATTAATCACACATCTTTTAATTTATAGGAGATGAAGCAGGAAGAATGCAATGAAATGACATTTAGGCATGAGACACTGTAAATATTCTGTCAGCTGGAAACCACTGAGCTTTCTGTATCTTTGGGTTTAGGGCAGTAGCAAAGGGATGTTTTCAGGAGCCTTGTATGGATTTCATTGCTGATTTAGTAGAATTCCCAAGTTGATGTTGCTTAATCCCAGACAGCAAGTAAGCCCCAGATAGCCACTCACCCACATCCCTGCTGGGATTGGAAGAGTAAAAAAGAGAATTTGTGGGTTGAGATAAAGACAGTTTAATAGATGAAGCAAAAGCCTCACACACAAGCAAAGCAACCCCAGGCATTCCTTCACCTCTTTGTGCATCCACAGCTCCTCACTGCTGGGCTGGGATGACCAGCAGAAAAGACCTTGATTCGGTGAAATTGCAGCACAAATCCCAAAACCAGCCCCATATCAGCTTCAGTGAAGAAAATTAACTCTTCCCCAGCCCAAAGCAGCACACAGATACTCAATGCACAACTTGCAGTGAAGCCAATGTGAGTTGTATAAAAATATACTTGTGGAAGTCTCCAAGTGCTTAGATAAGGGCTGTTTATGCTCTTTAAAAAACAAATGGGCCAATAAGAAATTAATATTTTCAATTTTCTCCATTTAGAAAATATATTTTTGATACAACAGTGCTGTAGGAGCTATATATGATGTAAAACTAGAAGAACTAAAAAAATACATACTTGGGATTATATCGGATTGTTATACAGGGCTGAGTGTTTCTGAAGGTTGAAAAGTTTGAGTCAACCAATTTCCGGGGTGAAGAAACTGAGCAGTTGATACAGAATAGTGTTTTACTTGTGCCTATGAACATTTTGGCTAATCCCATCCCAATAGCTAATGATTTCCAGAGATCCAAATCAATTTAAATTTCTCTTTCCTGTTCTCCCAAGCTTCCTTCAGTTGACTTGACAGGGTTTTTTTTTATTCCAATGGGATGTAGCTGTCATGTGAAGTGCTAATCATAGGTAAATTAACTGTTGTTAATTTAAGACACCTGGGATTTCACAAACAAGGATTTTTTTTTCTCTAAGCACTGCAGCACCAGTAGGACAGTAGAGCGCTGGGATGACTTTTCTTGAGCTGGACTTTGTTTCCAGTTTTTCATTAATAACAGAATGAGCTGTGGAAATGACATCTGAAGGATCCATTGTGTTGCTGGCTGTTGGCCTGGCGATGACTCCTAATGAAGTCAAAGGAAGTGTATGTATTCCTGGAATGTCTACTGGAGCCAATGTCCCTGGAATGAGAAAATAGCCCAATAGCTTTAAGTTTGTTTAAAAAGCATGGGGAAGAAGCCTTCCATAATGAGTGAAGTCAGCATAGGCACACATAATTTTAATTTTTTTTTAAATTTTGAGCTTATGTCCAATTCCCTTTAGCTTTCCTCTGGCTTAATGTTAAGCCAGATGGCCATGCAGCATCTAGAGCAGTGGGTTTCACCCAGATGTGCCTGGAAATGCACTGTATTTTAAAAAAGTAAAATAAATAAATAAATAGTATTAGGCTTAGCATATGAGCATGACCAGGACTCTGAGTTTCCATTTTGTTTGGAGAAGGAAGCTGGAGTTACTGTGATTCCTCCGTTTGGCCAGAGCTCTTCCTTTAAGCTTTTACGTCACCTGAAATTCCACTTGGATATGATTGTGCACATATTCTCACCTATCTGCATTCTGATGTGAGAATTAGGTGCTCTGCTTATGTGGATTTTGGGATATTTATTTACATTTAAAATTTCATGGTTTTGGGTGGATGTTTGTGCATGACCAGAAATGCACAAGTTGCTTAATGAAGGCATAATACAAGATTAGTTAGTATGGAAGTTGTATTGTCTTTTCAGATTCTTTTGGCAATAAAAATCAGTTTCCAGGGAATATCTTGATGCTGAGTGTAAACAAACAATAAGTATACAAATAACTCAGCATCGCTTTGCATTGGGAAGGGAAGATGTTTAATTTATGATCAGGTTACAGCTACTAATTTAAAGCTCTTAAAACATTTAGAGTTAATCCTTTGAAATTTTAAAATACTTGAAGAAATAAGTCTAGAAAGTGACTGTTTTACTAATCCACAATTCTGAGTCTCTCCGAGGCTTCTGCCCTCTTTAGAAATAAGGTGTTACTGGAGCTGGGGGTACTGGCTCAACTAAGGCAAGGATCAATAAGGACAAGAACAGTGTCCAAATGATAAAAGTTTCCATCTAGCTGCTCCTCTCTCCAATTTCCTTACTGCAAGGAGCCTCTTTAAGAGAGGTAACGGTCCAGCAGTGAGCTCCACTATAAACCTGAAAAAGATGAATGATTCTTGTAATTTCTACCATAAATCTGCTGTGCCCAGAAACAGGGTGGAATTCAAGCTCTGTTTTAATGATGACCAAAGAGGGAATCTGCAGGAGTGCCACATGTTTGGGGTTTGCTGTGTTGACAGAGAGCCTATGGCCTGAATAAGAGGAGAGAAGCAAACATCATTCTCAGAATATACTAAAAAATATAGGAGTTATAAAGAAGCACTAGGGGAGTGAAATAAGAGTGACTGCTTCAGAGCCAGAAAAAACCTGTTTGCTAAGCACATGGGTTTACTGGAAAGGTGAGTGGTATACATTAGATGCATTAGCTGAGTTGATGAAGCTGGGACTTAGATGAGTTTAAAATCAGGATTAAAGAGTTTTAGCAGAGCTCCTGAGGCCTAAACAAGTTTTCTAAAAATACAACACAAGTTATTGCATGAAAGACATTTGAAGCTTTCTATTCTAAAAGTGAGAAGTGTTACCCTTTCCTCTATTTGTGTGAGAAAAGAAAGAACATTAACTAATTGGTATGCAAATAGGGATTGATCCTGACCCAGTTCTTTGCTGTCACTTGTCATCCTCTCAGACAGTCGAGCCATTATTCCAGTTCACAGAGCTAATATTTGCACAACCTGGGATGACAGCAGGAGGAAAGTTCACGAATGAGATCTTGCCCTCCCCCACCCCTCGCATTTGAATTAAATGCCTCTTTACACTTCCCCACCTCTGCTTCCGAAACTTTTCCTGTGGGACTTTCTCCCTGCACATGGTCAGCAGAACACCTGAATTCACAGAATTACAGACTCACTGAACGGTTTGGCTTGGAAGGGACCTTAAATCTCATCTTGTTCCACCCCTGCCATGGGCGGGGACACTTTCCACTGTCCCAGGTCGCTCCAAGCCCTGTCCGAGCTGGCCTTTGATATGTACTTGGCATATGCTAAAAGCGTGCTGAGTGTACCAGCTACAGCAAAGCAGCTTTCTAGGGAATAGTAATTGTCACAAAGTGCTGGTGTCTGGTGTGTTACAGGGCAGCACAGCTGAGAACACTGGATTTGGTTTCATCCTCTGAGAAGATAAGATTTCAGAGACCCAGATGTTAGGGAGAGGATGATTTATGCTGTATGAACCTCATTACCTGATAATGTCCTAATTGTTTTGATCATCCCCTGAGAGTGTCCCTAGCAGTATGAAGGTACCTCAGTGCCAAAAGAAAGGTGACAGATTTTTTTTTTTTTTTGAGTCCTGCCAAAGGATATTTTAGTGGACATTGAGATGAAGGATGTTGCATGGGCAGAACCAGCTCTGTTTTGGATGTGAATGTTCTGCAATCCATGAGCTGGGAGCAGCGATGCATTTTGCCTGCTCTTCCTGAGAGGTGGCTCCCCTCGGTGCTGGCTGGGTGTGCTGAGGCTCTGGGCACAGGGCTGAGCTGTAGCAGGAGCACTGCAGCAGCTCTGCACAGCACAGAGAGCCTGAGCACAGCTCGCCTGCAGAGCTGCCTGTCCTGAACATATGCAATTCTAAATATGAAATATTTGTGTCTCACTTTTTTTTCCCCCAGCATGTTAAGAAGGAGGCTTTGTTGATTGATTTCAGTGCTATATTCCTGTGGCATATGCCATGACATTTTTCCACAGATGCTATCACCAGCAGCATGGTACAAAAATATTCATTTTCAAAGCTCTGTGACTGCTCACAAGAAGCCTGAACGTCTCATAACTATTCAAAGAGATCTGTAGAGGAGAACCATACTCTTATGCTATATTTGGAAAAAGTCAGCATGTGCAACTTCATGTTCATTTCAACTATAGTAATTTGATGCAGCAGTTCCTCCTGGTGTGGTTGTCTCTGGACATGGTGTTGGTGAATTGTTGTGCAGGTTTGTGTAGTGATGGCACAGCATCACCTTGTCTTGTGTAGCAGCACAGTCTTCCAACAGGACAAGTTCTAGAAGTGCTTCTCTTTGTTCCATGTGTGCACATACATGAGCACAAACCCCCTGCAGTTTCTCTGTGGTTTGTACTTTACATGCTGTAGCTGTTTGTGTTGGGCATCTTGAGGCATTTTTAACAGCAGCTTATTAAAGAATGAAACATGAAGACAACAACAATATTTGTAACAACAAGTCTGTGCACAGACATTCCAGTACTTAATATTCAAATAATGAGCAAAAACGCTTGTAGTGGTATCCAAGAGTAGAGGAGATGTTGCTTTTTCTGTGCTGTGTTGAAGTGGCAGAGGGGAAATGGTGATGAAGATAAGGATAAAAACTGGTGGCTGTGTGACATTCCTGATGCACTGCTCCAGGGCTGATAACAGGCTTGGGTTTAGAATTAGTAAAGAGAGTTTATAAATCAGGCAAGTACTTGGAAATTCTGATCTTATATGTTTGGTCTCTGGGATTTATTTTTGTTTGGTTGGTTTTTATTGATTTACACATAGCTAATGGCTTGCTGGGATTTGCTCTTAGTCTGATGTGGGATGTAGGGATATTGTGTAAGGGAGATACCTCCTTCTTTCAAATCCCAGAGTTGCTGGAGGTTAAAACCTTGTAAAAAATGTGCAACAAAGAAGTGTTAGGAACAAATTGCCCTCTATTTTCTGATCCCAGTCACCTGACATAGATCCAGGTTACAAAAATTGAATGTCTCCTGTCACATAGATACATTGTTGTCCATGGTCAGGAATGATTGCTGTCACTGTCTGACCTGTGATTTCCTTTTCCAAATTGCCATCACTTTGCCTTAGCGAGTGAAAAGTAAATGTTTATACTGAACAAAGGTATTTCTATTGTGTAGTCTACATATTAATACTGTGAATAAGCAAGAGACAGCATCCACATTTGGAAATCTTATCTCCATTCATTCTGCCTTTGGTCGTTATGTGCATTCTTAAGAAATACACTTTTTTTTTGTCTTCCTCTTTTCACTTCTGAGTCCTCTTGCAGTTCCGAGAAGGAAAGTGCTATGATATGAGATGGTCTTCTCTCCTGCTTTCAGATATTATTTTAAAGTAAACATCACACCTCATCAGAACAGAGATTCATTACATTCCTGCTAAAGGAAATGGGATTTAAGGATATACTAAAATTTAAGAACTTGATTACATTTGCTCAGACACGACTTTAGTAAGCATCATCTATCCTTGGGTAAGACAGAAAGGTTGTATAATTAAACACAGTAAATTATCATTTTCAACAGTTTTTAAAACTGCATGCAGAGCTACATTCCTTGGAACTTCAGTGAAACAGGAGCATCTGATTCCCTTAGATGCCTTTGAAACTGTGCTGTTGGGGGTGAGGGGCAACACACACCTTCAGATGAATAGAGTATGCAAAGGCAACTTCAGCTGTGTCATTCTTGGGCTAGGAGGTGATTAGTTTTACAGCCATTTCTTATGCCAGCCTGGGGAGTGCAGCATTATTCATTGCAGTATTGTGCACATTGCAGTCCCAGAAAAAGCCCTCATAATTCCTGGCTATGCCTGTGTGCACCAAATCAGCATTCCTGCTGAAGTTGTGCTCATTGATTGCAAAATGTCGTGTGCAAGAATATCAGAACTCTTCAGAAACACTTGAAGAGGAGCGAGGCTCCGTGGAAATCAACGGACGTGGGAATGTGGAGGGCACATTACTGAGGAAGCAGCATAAGCAGGAGAACTAAAAGGCTGGGAACTGCACAGCATCTGTACCAATGTTTTGTCTGAAATACAAAGCAGGTCAGGTTTGCAGAAATGTAATTTATGGTTTGGGTTCTGGTTGTGCAATCCACTGGGTTCCCTCTCCCATAGTTGATGATGACATGAAAAGCCACAATGGAATTAGGGTCCTGTAATTCCCAGCACCTTTAAATATGGATATAAACACACACTTTTTGTGTATACTTTGTATAAAATCATAAGTGAAATGAAGGCCCAACCTGAAATCTAATTAAATTCCTATGTGAATATTGGGTCTCACCAAGGCTGCTTTTATTACAGTTGGATTGTTTGGTGTTGGTTCTACATAACAATACCTTGAGAACTGTGGCAGCTGTAAGTAATTGAAAAGGTCCTTGCTTTTAGTCTAAAATTAAAAAAATGGACACAAAATCCCACTCCTTAATCCAAGCATGGGGAGGTGTCCTTTGGGGAAGGGTGAGATGGATCACTGCAGGTTTTGAGAGCATGGGAAGAGCTCATCCAGCTGAGTGACTGCTGCTGTGGGAAGGTGTCAATGGGATGTTTGTCACTCCTGGGGTCAGGGTAAATGACTGAATAAAGCAGCAGCAGTTTCAGCCCAGTGCATCCCCAGCAGGTCAGAAACCCTGCTGTTGGTAGTGCTCAGTGGGGTGAGGTGTAAGAAGTTTGCTTGGTCATGTGATGGCAGAAATGTGGAAATATGTGCATTAAACATCGGGTGTGCTGTCACCCAACCTGCCAGTGATCAGCACTACCTTCACAGCTTTTATCAGTCTGAAGTCATATTATATGTTATACTATGTTTTAACATAGTTTTCCAGAAGTAATAGAATCATGGAGAAGAAGTGATAGCATGTGTCATATAAACCTGGATATAAGAGGCACAATACTGTGGTAATGGGACACCCAGCCTTCTGGGATGTCTTTGTAAATGGAAATTGATTTTCTCCAGGATTCTTTACTGGGCAAAATAAATTAAATATACATTTAGTTTTGCCAGTTAAAAAAATGTCTTTGTTAAAATAAGAACAGTGATATAGAAACATGTTCAAATAAATTAAAGTAAGATAAATTATGTCCAGCAGCTTGTTGAATACCTCAACTTATGAGGTTTTTAAAAATCTGAATAATACAATAGGGATCTCCCAGGAAGAAAAAGCTGATGGAGATCTCTGGAACACTTTGACTAGTTACAGATAATTTTAGCTTTGATGATGTAACCATGTGTCTAGGCTCTATTTTCCTCTTTCACTTCATGCTTTTAATTTGATGCAATTCTTCTTGTGAATATTTGAGGTGGAGTCAGTTTAGTTTAGGTCAATAGGCCAAGTATGACCTTAGAAATAAGACAGTCAACCTCCAAAAGCTCCACAATTTCTACACAGACACTTAATAGGTTTTTAGGACACAAATGAAACCATTGTAGTCATTTTGCTGGTATAATTTACTACATTAATGATCAAAAAAGTGAAAAAACCAGAGCAAAAATGTTAATTTCAAGCACCATTACAGAAATACAATATAATAGAATAAAAAAAAATCAGATAAATGTTCATTTGCTGTAAACTGACGGTTGTTAAGAGCCCATTGCCCTAAAGCAAGCTCTGTTTGGAGCAGCAGCCGACCGAGGTCACTGTCATTTGTGAAGTGCAGATTACTTATTGGGGATTTTTGTTAATGTTTTAGTAGAAAAAGGGGGCGATTAAAATGGTGTTTCTTCAATAATGAAGAGTCATCATTGTTCTGGTGATGGTGTTAATTCTCTGCTGCCTGCTGCTGTCGTGGCTCAGGCACCCTTGAGCAGACATCCCAGACTGAGGGCTCAGTGTCTCCTGCACCCCAGCCCTGCTGTGGCCTCCAGCTGCTCCTGTTCATGGCCCTGCTGGTGGAGCTGCCCCTCTCTGCCCTGCCACGTGGGCAGGCAGGATCTGAGCTGGGCTGAAGGGCACCATGCCATGCCCATGATTGGCTCACTGCCTGTTTGCCCTCCAGATGAAGAGGAAAAATCAGATATTCTGCTTTACTTGTTGATGGTGCAAACGTCATGGCATCATTTAATTATCACAGTAACATAACTGTGTTTTCCCAGAACTGCAATCCCTGACAAAGTTCACCTGTATAAAAAAACTCAGGTGACCACAGCAGATCCTTCAGTAGCTGCTTCCCTCTGATGAAAATTATGTGTAAGGCAGAAAGTAGGAGACACCAAATAAAAGGGGCATTCAGGTTTAAAACTGAGCAACATTAGCTGAAACGTGCCTCCTTTGAGAAGATTTCAGTCTCTGCAGCATTAGTCAATGCAAAATAGGTTTTAGAGTTGTTCCCTTGGTGGAAACTAGGAAACACCTTAACTGTTCTCATTTGTTTAAAAGCTCAGGGCTGACAAGGCTGCTCAGGTTGAGGCTGTTGTCCATGGTGACATCGCAGTCTGGATCTGAGTCTTGTTAATCATTTGGTTTGCATTACTTATAAATATCTAAAAACCAATCAGAATTTTTTTAAACTAGTTGTTGAGTACTGAAGGTGTGATAGGAGAAATTTAATTAGGAGTAAATATATATTTTTAAATAGAAAAACTTCTCCAGTGCTCTTTTGCATGCGAAACAGACTAATGACACTTCTGATATCCTTCATGTGTTCTGACATTTTTACATTTTCTGCTAGAGAAGCATGCAGTACACAAGAGAAGTGATTGTATTAGCTTCTTACTTTCTGCACTGCCTCTTGTATTAAATAATGGCTTAGAAAAATAAAATAAGTCCAGTTCATGCATAAAGATGAATGGAGTAGAATAATTATTATGTGCATAAGTTCAGCCCCTGAGTGTGGTACATTCTGGGAGAAGCCAGGCTAGTGCCCAGTGAGTGCCTGTTCCCATCCTACTGAACACGAGGGGGATTTGTGTATTTATCAGTGCTGTCTGTCCCAGTCCTGTCTATGGAGCTGTGGACACAGGAATCTCTTGCTGAGGGATTCAGGTGAGCTCAGCTGCTCTTCCTTCAAGACTCTCACAACAGGGGCTGTGCAGAAGCTCCTCTCTCAGTAGGAATTAGAGCTGAGGATCCGCTTCCTCCCCTCTTCTTGGACCTCAGCTCAGCAAACACTCCTGGTGTAACTCCCCTGGCAGAGCAGGAGAGCCCCTCCCTGGGGAGCATCTGGAATACTGTCAGTGAGGAATGCACTTCTTTCCAAGTGTTTTTAATGCCAGGCTGAGCACACTTTGGACTACAGAGTGCAGGTCTCTATGTGCCCACATCCACGCTGGGAGCAGCACACTTGGATGGGGTGATTTGCCCAGGCTGCAGGAGCTGCTTGTGCTGGGAAACATCGGGCCTGATAACAAGAATGGAAGGGTGTGACACCTAATTCTGCATTCTGTTCATTTTTATAGGTGTTTTGCTGTGAATAGGCAGCAAGATTAAATGCTCTAATTTCTGTGGTGCATTTGGAATGCAGGCAGGGACATTCTACAGTTTCATGACAAGGGAAACTCCCAGAGAAGAGCAGTGACTTGGGGCTACAAACCTCTCCACTTCCAGTGTTGGGAAAAGCATAGGAATTAACCAGAACAGCATAGGATAGTATAGAAAAATCAGAGTAGAAACAAAGCCTTTGATTTCTTACCTGTTAAATCCATTTTAACTTCTGAGAATGTATTTCCTCTATAAATGGCAAAAAAAAAAGTAACTCAGAGAAGCACATGGAAACCTTAGGAAGGATTTAAACTGTTCCATCTGTGAAACTGTTTATGATTAAAATATTGACATGAAATCAATAAACCTATGAAATTTTACCAAAGATAACTCTGCAGTGGTTGCAAAATTTTGTGGGATAATTAATATTGGAATAGTATGAACTAATTTAAGCATAGTATTAACAATACATTATTAGAATTTGAAATATATTTTGGCAGAATCATAAGAAAAGACACTTAATAAAGATAAGCATTCTGCTTTCTCTTGGTTCTCACATAAGTTTGTGCTCTCCAACTTCTTTGGGCGTTCTTCCAGCAAGGAAAGCCCAAACAGCTCTTTCTGTTACAGGAGTTTCTGCTCTCAGGGACTGAGCCATAAAGACAAACCCAGGTTTGTGATGAAATGAATGGGATTGGAAGGGTCCAATATTATTCCAGATTTTTATTTTGCTGCAGGTGCATGTGTGTTTGTTCTAAAATAGCTTGAAGTAGTGTTTAAGCCCATTATAATTTTATTGGGGAATTGTTTCAGTGTTTAATATAGGAATTTGTTTATAGATTTAAATATATTTCCACACAGAATCTCTTTTGAAAATAATAATGAAGCAAAAAAGTAGGGTTTTTTTATATTATGGGTTCATATTGCAGTAGATCTGAGATGATATGCTTATTTATCCTCTCCTGTGTGAGATCAAAGCTTTCTTTGTGAAATATATCTGTGATACAGAAAATAAGAATAGCACAGCAATAAGGGTGTCTGATCCTCTCTACCATAATCTGGACCCCCAAAGAAATCCTCACCTTGTGAAACTGCAGCTTTAAATAGAAGCAATGTTATTTATGATGCTCACAAACAAGCCCACTGGAAGTCAGGGAGCAGCCAAGATAGTATCAGTCTCTCACAGGGTAGATATTAGCCAGAACTGTATTCAAAATTATTTCTAATTGGAGTGTGATTCTGCATATTTTGTACCCCAATGCAAATGCAGTGTGCAGATAAGGTTCTTAAAAAGAGATGTTCTGAGCAGCAGACACTTGGAAAACACAGAGTGTGAAATCCAGGAGCAGTTGGTTGATAATTTTCTGTGTTTTGTATGGTTTTTATTGACCCAAAATGATTTGCTCCTTTATGAGAGAAGACACAACCTCACTAGCATTCCCTACTGTGTGTGAGACCCACTCTGTGCGGACTGCTGGGTTTTGAGAATTAACAAATGAGCTAAATGAATGCAATAAAAATAAATCAGGGATGGTGCATTGCAAAATGGGCTTTGTTCATTTATTTCTGACATGAATGGTTTGGTTTTAATTATTTATAATCCTTCACAGTGCATTGTTAAATGTGCTGCAACATATTTTGTAGAAGTAATGAAGTTTTTGAAGTAGCAGAGCACAGTGCAGCTCTCACACCAGCTGGGTCTGGTGGGGACTGAGCCCTGCGGGGGAGAGGGATAGGAAGGTGCTGTTTGCTGCTGTTTCCTTAAGGTGCTGTTTGCTCCTGTTTCCTTGTGGTGTGGAAACAGCTGCACTCCAGACTCAGTGATGTGGACATTTGGGGTCTCTTGGCAGTGTCAGGTGGAAGTGGCACATCAGGTGAAGGTCAGACCCGAGCACCTTGAGCTGGCACTGTGCGAGGGTTTTGCTTAGGAGAGCAAAGCTGCTGCTTGTCCTCCTGGCCAAAGCTGGGAGTTCTGTGCTGAATAAATCAGTGTCACACATGCAGATGGCACAGGAACAGTAGCACCAAGGCAGCTGAGGGAGCTGCACTGCTGCTCCTGGGGAAGATAAACAGGGACAGCAAAGGCTGCGAGTGACTGAGCACATACGGGAAAGAGAAGTTTGAAACTGCAACGTGTGCACATTCTCTGGTTCCACATTTTCACATCATTGCCTGCTCTCTCAAGTTGGCACTGGCAGACAAATGAGGACCTGGGTTGGGAGGCAAAGATTTCTTAAATAACCACAGACCTCTTTCATATGGTTTTGCATGGGAACTAAGGAATGGAATAGTGTCTTTTCACGCAGGAACAAAGAAAAGAGTTGGCACTTGGGGAGGAAGAGAAAAAATTCAAGAAGAACCAAGTGTGATAATTTAATCTACTGTACATACAAAATAAATGAGCTGAAGTATATTTTAATCCATCTTCCAACTTGTACAGGGCCTTAAAGTTCACTTTTGTTTCTGACTCTGCTACCTCCTGTGAGTTTGTAAACTCTGAAACAATTCCAGTGGAATTTTCTGCATTTTATTTTTAGTACTTTCAGTCTGGTTGAAGACATTAGCTACCTGAATAAAAAGCTGATGTATGAGATAACCCTCTCTGCATCCATGTGGAGGTAATGGAATATCTGTTGTGGCTGGGGGGAGGGGGGGTTGATGCAACTTGCTTGAGGCAGTGAAAATAGTCACAGAATCTCACCATGGAAAGAATCCTTTTACCTTTCATGTGAAAACCCTCTCTGAAACCCTCTCCTTTGCTCTGCGTGTGTCATTGTGTTGATAATAACCTGGCTAATGTCCTACCCTTGATGGGATGAAAGGCTGGATTTCACAGCTGTTTATGACATATGTTTCCCACTATTGATGGATTCAGCACTGGAAATAATGCAGAGAAATTAGTGTCTTCTTTTTCGCACTTTATGATAGCAAATGTATCAATACAAATGTGGAGATGCTATGCAAAAGCAATCAAATTTAGTCTGGCTTTATATGTATGTAAATGCTTTATTTTCTATAGTATTTGTAGCCCTTTGCTGCAGCAATTGTATTAATCTCTAATGACTTTGGGGAGGACCAGAAATGTTAATGAATAGCACAGCTTGTCTGGCTTCTAGGATTTAGAATTTATGGAATATGCTTTGCAGTCTATTTTATTCTAATGTCTTTCTCATGAAGCCCCTTTTCAGGATTAACACAGGATTGGGAATACAATCCTTGATTATGATCCTGAAGAGACTTATTAATGGCCTTAGTTTTAAGAACTGATACTTCAGTAGGACTGCTCACAGTATGAAGAACCTACATGAGACTTCGCAGAATTGAGATCCAAAATACTAACTTTGCCTTAGTCTTGTTAATTATAACAGTGCACTATTTCCAGGGACAGCTGTCTCAGTTACAGGGAGCTGCAGAGCAGCAGGTTGTGGTTGTGCATTGCTCCTACAGTCCCTGACTTCACAACCCTGGTACCATCCTGTCACTGAACCTACAGACAATGAATATTCTGATTTTCTCTTACTCTCTTTTGCTCCATGACAGAATGAGTTACCCTCTGACCATTCCAGCAGCACAGCTGGGTGCTGCCTCCTCTTCCTCTTCTTTCCATCCACAGGAGTGTTGAGTATTCATTAGAAAAAAGAGAGGCACTATCATATCCACAGCTGTCTCCTCTTTCAGAAGCCTCACAGTGGGTTAATCTAAATTCTGTAACCAAAAAGCAGTTGGGCTTTGTAGGTCCCTTTCTCTGCTCTCAGGGCCGTGCCAGAAAGAATCCGTCCTTACTGCATCACCTTCACCCCCTCACAGCATGTGGAGATGTTCTGAATTCAGCTGAAAAGGATGTATATGTCTTATTCCAGAAATAAGATGTGCCCAGTGTCTATACCATGTGCGCATTCCACTACATCTCCTGACAGTTCTCCCTATCACCCCTCCTCTCTTCAAGGACAGCGAGTTTCTACAAGGTCTCCTGTCAAGATCTTGCTTTCCTCTGGGCTTGCCAGAGCAGACATTGTGTTCTGCTCCCCTGTTGTAAAGCTGCTGAGAGTTATATAAACAAAAGTAGCCGTGCCTGGTACACTGCTTCACCCAAGCAATGTGAAGCTGAAGCGTCACAGATGAGCCTGCAGTGCTTTTGTGGGGTCCCATGAAATGAGCCGATAAACCACACAGTTACTGCCTCCTCACGTGGCATTTACTTCCTCCAGGGCAGGGAAAGCCAACCCAGGCTGAGCTGGAATGGTCTCCAGCAACTATAAAAGTGAAATGAAAAGTGACACTTTTCAACTCAGCAAAATAAAAAAGTGAGCTCTCCTTCTCTACTCCTCTGAACACTTGAGCTTTTGCTCCCAGCCAGGCCTGTCAGTTTAGACTAGACTCAACAAAGTGAAAGCTTCTGCAAAAAGCATCATATCATCATCTTAATCTTTCTCCTCACTACTTCTTGTTTGTTAATTCATCTTCATTAGGGCTTTTGGTACTCACTATCATACTTGTTTTGTTTCTTATACCTCAGGCATCCACAATGGTTTCCCACATGGAAAAAATGTCGGACCTCAATTTTAACATAATAAGGATCAAGTTGTGCTAAGTCTTATGAGGCCACTTCTTGTTTGCCTCTGGTGAGAATGTCTGTGACTGTTCTGGAAAACTTCAAGTCCTGTTTTTTCTGCATGCATAGGTCAATATTACTGAGCTGCTTTCTTTGGGAGAGGTAGTGACTGCTGAGAACCCAAGATGAAGGTATTGTAGCAGTGTACAGTACTATTGATAGCAAATGTCTGGTTTGTAGCTGTTGTTGAAAGCAGAACACTACCACAGTCTTTAGAAATGTAAACTAATTCCTGGTCTGTTTCAAGAAATCAGGACAAAAACTCCCCTATGTCTGCACATCTGTGCTTTCAGCATTACTGATCCTTCCACACCTGCACAGCAGCCTCTTCCACCAACTCTCCATGTCCAAGGTCCATTTTCCCTTACGTCCTTTCACTTTCATAATCTCAAGTGCAATATTCATGTATGATTTTTTATTCCCTTCAGATTCAAGCTTTTCTATTCCCTTCAAATTTCAAGCTTTCTATTCTTCCTTGCTGTCATCTCTGTTCTTCTCTCTGAAGCGATCAATTACCAGAGTATTTCTCAGGAAGATCTTGGACCAGTTGCTGATGTATAGTTTTTGGACCAGAACAGTGTTCTGTGTGTATGAAATCACTTTTAAGACAATTTCATTACCCTTCCATTTCCATTAGGTTTTTTTTGCTTCTTTGTCCATACAGAACTATGGAGAGCTACAGCTTTTGGCCAGCAGATCTTCACCTGGGGGCTGCTAACAGCTTTTGTACTTTTGTCTTTGCAAGGGTTAAGTCCTCTGAAACTTATGTGCCCATCTTCACTGCCCCTCTCTCACCTCCAAACCCTGTATGCCTAATTAGTTTGATTACCTCATTGCTGAGTTACTTTGATTGTATTTCCAGACACAGGCTGTGTCCAAATGTGAAACATTTTCTAGACTTTCTGTGTTAAAAATAAATTAAATGGGGAAAAATCAGATTCCCTCTTTCAACTTCTCTGACATTTTGTGAACGTCTTGCCTCTAGCAGTGACCACTTAGGTTCTGTAAGAACAGAACAGGACAAAGATTTCAGGGAATGTTTATAGGAAACCCATTCTCTGACGTGTCAGTGGGAGACCGATGGGTTTCCAAGCAGCTCTCAGCCTTCATGACAGCCTGCTGTCGATGTGTTAAATATCTCAAGACCCAAACCATAGTCTTATTCAAACACTTGACTTTTCCCCTGGGAGGCTTGCACGGCCAGAAATGGATTGCTGACCATTCCTGAAGGAAGTGTCCTGTCTTGTTCATTAAGTAAACGATGCTAAAAAAACGTTGAATCACCTATTAGTGAGTGGTTAAATAGAGTGAGAGCAAATACACTCCATGCACGCTTTCATTCCTCATGCTCAGAGAAATGCAACAACCCGAGCTACAAGACAGGCATGACTTCTGCTCAGGAGAAAGGCAGGTCAGCCCCTAACAACAGGGAGGCAATTAGCAAAAGGCTGGCTGGTGGTATATTTTGAGAAAGAATTCTTTTGTTGTGGATAAATTTTCAGGATTAGTGTGAGTAGCTATTTAATTCCTCAACTATATTGGTGTAGAGAGAGCTCAATAGATCCATGATAGAATAGAGAATTTAGTTTGTTTCATGGTGTAAGGATAAGAATTGGATACAGTAGTTGCAAGGGGAATATATCATTCTCTAAATCCTGTTATAAAATGGTAGTTCCCTCTTTCTGTCAATACTTTTAACATTATTGCTTCTTTGTCTCACTGAAAGCCCAATTTAGGAGTCACTGGGGTTTCTTAAAATTTACAGGTTTCACTCACTGGAATTTTAAGCCCACAAGTTTATAAGCAGTTTTTCATATTTTCGTGAGCCAAAAGAGGATAAATGCATAATTCAATGTCTTTTCTGAAATAGACAATATGGTTTCTTTGTTCTCTCCAAAACTTTTTAGACTCTTAAATAAGCCTAAAGCACTATGCAGTGCTGTAAATTTTAGACTTTTTTGTTCAGTTTTATATGAAAGGACTGTGCTCATCTCCCTGTCCTTTCTCTCCCTTATACAAAATATAATATAGGCATATTTCTATGAATGAATGGGGGTCAGTAAACTCACCAGGGGTCTAGTATGTTTTACACAAGAATCAGTGATTAACACACCAAACCAGGTAATTAGTGCAATGTCTCATAAAATCAGGCTTCAGTTTTATTAGATATCATTATCTATTAATGTAATAAATTTAAGAAGTTATTAAAATCGTGGCAATTTAGATCTACAGATAAAATCCTAGACCTATGTGTGCTTGAATTAATTTCATTTCCATTACTTATTTTGAGATGGGTTATCTGCATTCTATTACATCAGGTGCATCAGAAGTAACTCCATGAATGATAAGTGAATTAAAGCTTGTTACAAATTTCATGGTGTGTAATGAATGTGGGTATGTGGGCATTGGAATGAAGTGAAAGGCCTATAGATGTAAAGGTATTAAAAATCTAACATAGAGTTGTCATACAGTGAGAAAGCACAGCCTGTAGAAAGCTACACTATTGTTTCAAAGAGAAATATTAAAAATTCCAACACAGGTATTCATTTATGGATCAATAAATAGCAGTCATATAGTTTTATGGCTATGTTTAATCTCACATATGCAAAATGTGCTGTGATGTATGACCACTATTTATATGCATCCCAAGAACTCTTCTAGAGGAATGCTCAGAGTCCTTCCTTTGGGAACTACACAGTTAAATAGAAAATTAACATGAGCTCTTGGGAGAACAGATACACCCAAAGATGAAAAAATAATTTATAAGTAGCAAGTCATAGAAAAATCCCACATACTGATCAAGTGGGACATCAAGATTTCTGTCAGCTCAGTCACAGGGGCCAGTTCAGTCTCACAGGCTGTTAAAAAACTTTCAAGAACTCTCCACTACCTGCTGCTTCTGCCCTCATTCCCTTGCTTGGAAAACATTATATGTTCCTAGCCTGCCTCAGAATCCTCTGCTTTCAGAAATGACCATTGCTGTTCTGGCAGAATAACTCTGAATGTGATGTTGGCTAAAGTGTGTTCTATTTAAGAGAAACAATAAGGAGAAATAAGGCATAGCATGGTAATATCTCAATCTGACCTCTGGGATCTGATAACTTTTCCATCAAATTACTGACTTAGCCCAAGTTGCTTTTGGCAAATTCCTGTTTCATAAGCTTATCTCTGTTCTCCTCTGTAATCACCCAGCTCCTGTTCCTGCAGTGGAGCTGCGTTTATGTTGGGATGGCTTCAGCTTCCAGCTTTGGGAGCATGCAGTTGCTGTTGTCTGGCAGAGGTGGATCTTTGCTGTGACTCAATACAGGAATTCTTGCTTTTCTGAGGTGTACTGATGATGTACTCTGGTTTTGACACATTTATGTAACAGTTTCAAGTTCAAAGCTGTTGTGGTTCTCTCTACACAGGAGAAGCACTGGTAGATTCTGTGAATCATGGTGGATGCAGAGGACCTGTAATGAAAGGTTAAAAATCCTTAACTTCCAGGTCTGTGTTGCATTCCCTGGATATTTAAACTGTGGAAAATGTCCCCTTGCCATTCAAACAATGTGGATTAATATACAACTCTTGGTTAGAAATTACATCGTTCATATTATTAATTAACCCTAACATTGCTACTTCTGTGTGGTATCTTAGTGCTCTCAGCACAAGTTTTCCTCCTCCTGACCTTTTGAAGAATCTGTATAGATTCAAGAAGATAAAATGTTGAAGAATGTGAGCCATTAAAACTGCAGTTATTTTCAATTTGTCTCTATTAAAATATACATACTTTTAATTGGAATAAATGCTGACCTATAAAGAAGACAAGAAACATTTCCAATTTAAAACAAACAAAAATAAGTAACTCACCACTCCTGGCATCTACTAAATTTCAAGCTTGATAGATTATCCTTTAGATTCCAGATATGTTAAATCCTTCAGTCTAATATTCAGAATAGATATTGACAGTGCTACTATCACATAAATGGGGAAAGATGAATTTGTGTTTTAAGCACAAGGTGAGATATGAGACTGATTCATTTATTTAGAAAAAAATTTTAACAGAAGTTCTTGAACTAAAATATTTTTTCCAGTATTTGTTGTGGTGACAATGATCTGAATTCTATCAATGCTTTTTTTTTCAATAATAGTGATTGAATTTCTTCCCTCTTCCCTTGGGTTTCTGTCCCTCTTTATTTTAAGAAAGAAATATTGTTTTAGAAGTGTCTGCCTTGATCTCTTAACTTTTTCCAGTTGTTGCGGCATTGTTGCTTTTTTTTTTTTAATGGACCAAAATATTGAACTGTGTGAAAGAACTATTTTTACCACTTGTAAAGGAGAGGAAATACTCCCTTTTTCCCTCTCCAATATTTGTCTCATCATCCATTAAGGATGGATATGAATATATAACTCATTGGTTGCTGTGGAGCTAAATCATTTGTCTGGAAGGTTTAAAGATTCTTGGATTTTAAGCCCTGTGGACATGTAATTAAGAACATACGGAAAAGCACAAGCACCTGAGCTATGGCTCATGCCCAATTTTGATGAATCATGTAAGTGTAAGGGAAAGAGAACACAGGGAACAACTAAATGAACTCTGACTCTTCTGGAGAGAGCATCAGAGAGTCAGGAGCTTCCCTCTCTTTGGCCTCAAGAAGGGGCAGAATTTGTAATTGAATCCCAGAGCTGTAGAATTCCAGACTGCATTGGGTTGGAGGGGACCTTAAAGGGCATCTTGTTCCACCCCCTGCCATGGGCAGAGACACTTCCCACTATCTCAGGCTGCTCCAAGCCCTGCCCAACATGGTCTGGAACAATTCCAGGGATGAGGCAGCCACAGCTTCTCTGGACAACCTGAGCCAGGGCCTCACCACCCTCACAGAGAGGAATTTCTTCCCAATATCCCATCTAAATCTACCCTCTTTCAGCTTAAAGCTATTCCCCTTTTTCCTATCAAAAACACAGGTCTGGGTTCTTTGCTTTAGTGTAGGGCTGGTCTTTTGTGCCATGGATTGTAAACCCAGATCCCAGAATGGATTTGAGCCCAAATTTTCCACACTGGGTGAATATGCTAACAGGTGACTGGGATAGATCCCATAATACTGTCAAACTTGACAGGGACTGTACATTTTGTGCAAAACCACGTAAGCCCCACCACTGTCAAATGAAAGAGGGAATTTTATACTCTCTGTTCCCCTCTGATATATGTTTGGCTGTCATCTTATTTCATAGTTGAGGCAATTGAAACACTGTTTAAATGTGTATCATAAACCTATAGATGAGAACATTTCCCTGCTGGATTTAAACCATTACCCCCAAAGGTGTTAAAGAAACCACGCTGTGTGTCACTTTTTAAGATCAAGGGGCATTTTTGATGTTAATGCCTAGAAAAGGCAGATGAACACTAACAGCTGCTTATGCACAGGCTGGTGAATTGAATAGGGAAATACTTCTGTTCTGGAAGTCAGATCTCCAGAGAAAAATGATAAATTGTGAGCATCCTTAAGTAAGAGTGATAGTCTCTAAGGATAGTTGAGCAAGGCTGATAACATAAAATATGTAAAACGGGGAAAATATTTAATACTTCTGTTTCTCTGCTCTAAGGAGTTGGAAGGGTTGTGTTAACAATATATACGGTGCTGCTGTGCTCAGGCATGCAGGAGAAATGCAATATATTAGTTCTCAAATCAGTAGTTTGTGAAATGCTTTCTGGTACCCAGGGATTTTCAGGACTGTTACACTGATAAGGAGTCAAGGGCAGTCTCCTCATGGGCTGGGATGGCTCTCTTGGGAGAAGAAGGGAACAGAAGAAAAGGAGCAGCAGATTAAAAGCTGGACATTTTAGTGTTTCTTTACTTACAAATTCTGATTTTTTTTTTAAACTCTTCAGTTTGCAGGTATTTGAAGCTCTGTAGCAGATTCAGCTCTGTCTTAGAGCTGATGAATCACCTCTTTAAAAAGGCCTCCTGTAGGAAGTTGTGATGTACAAGGAGAACCTTACACCAAGGGAAGTTTATTCCCATAGGAAGTATATGGGATTCCTGTGGGACAGACAAGGAGAAACGAGAGAAACTTTCCCTGTAGACCCCAATAATGATGTTCTGGTATGAAAGTCGCCCATGGGCAAAATGCATAGGAGCCCAGCAAAAATGGGGAAGAATATC